>VWZN01010780.1:453973-495937 GCA_013396955.1 Regulus satrapa | reverse complement strand
GGAAGGGAAGGGAAGGGAAGGGAAGGGTAGGGAAGGGAAGATGTTCGCACACTACACAAGATTTACAAACATATGCATCAAGATTGGTTACTAGACAGAACTTTGGATGAGGATTGTGAAGGACACCTGAAGAAGACACTGAGGAAAAAAACAGCCACTGGAGGATGAAGAATAGATTTCACAGAGGGATGGGGAATACTGAGGACTTGATCAGCTCCTCACACAAGAACAGAAGCAGTGGAAACAAAAAGCAGTAGGACCAAACCCTCTGATGCTGTGAACACCAGAGCCAGGACAAGAATTGGCTTATTTGGGTTGAGAAGATGGACCACTTTTATCTCTTCATAATTTCCTGTTTTCTAGCAATTTAATTTTACTGACTTGGATTAGGAAGTCAAGAAATGCTTCTGTTTTTCAAACATTAATGCATTATTATGGGTTATTAATCAGATGACTCTATGCTTCCATGTGTCTGATACTATTAATCTCTTAATAAGCTTGGAGAAGCAGGATAAGGTTCAGTGACATTCAGACTACATTGGGTAGCAGAGATTTCTCTCTTGCCTCTTTTTTTAATGTCCAATAAATAGATGTTACACTCACAACAGGAATGGAAAATCAGAGAATCAGAGAATCACAGAATATGCAGAGTTGAAAGGGACCCATGAGAATCATTGAATCCAACTCCTGGATCTGCACAGGACCATCCTTGTGCTTGAAAGCATTCTTGGTGCTGTGCTCCTTGGGGAGCCTGTTCCACTGCCCACCCACCTCTGGGTGAAGAACCTTTTCCTGATACCCAACCTAACCCTCCCCTGACAAAACTTCAGGCCATTCCCTCAGGTCCTGCCACCACTGAGAAGAGGTCAGCGTCTTCCCCTCCTCTTCCCCTCTCAAGAAAGGTGAGACTGCAATGGGGTCTCCCCTCAGTCTCCTCCAGGCTGAACAGACCAAGTGCCCTTGGCTGCTCCTCATATGGCTTCCCCTCAAGGCCCTTCATCATCTTTCATTGCCCTCCTTTGGATGCTTTCTAAGAGTTTAATATCTTCTATTGTGGCACCCAAAACTGCACACAGGACTCAAGATGAGGCTGCCCCAGCCCAGAACAGAGCAGAACAATGCTCTCCCTTGCCCAGCTGGTGAAGCTGTGCCTGATGCACCCCAGGACTATCCAGGACACTTGCTGAAAGCAGGTCCATTTTAATTTTATCAACCTGTTTAATACAAAATGAAACTCATATATACTCATGATAAATATTTCAAGATAATTCTTCAGTTTAAATGAAATTACTGATATATCATGTCAAAGAGGCCCTGAGCTATCTTCAAAAATATGCAGGAAATGAGATACTAGCATCTTCCATTTCCTGAAATACATGGATTGGAAAAGTATAAGCTTCAAAATCTGCTCCTTTCATGCAGTAAAATGGAGACTGAGACAGAAGAAACAAACCTGCAAATAGTCAACAATCCAATCTGCAGGCACAAGAAGAGTTAAGACTATTAAATACAGAAGTGGATATCTTGATTAAGGACTTCCATTGCAAAGCCACTTAATATACGATTCAAGTAACAATAAACCATGTAGCAGCTCAGATAGGGAGAAGGCATGGGGAAGATGTTCAGCTGGTGGAAAAGACTATGTATTTGGATGGAAGTCCAAAGTCCAGCAGGGAAGTCTACCCTTTGCCCACTTAGAGTTTGGCTTTCAACCAACTTCAGCAAACAAGCCCACATCCAGCAAAGCTCGACCATCAAAATTGGGGCCGACACACCTCCTGTCGCAACCTTGAGCATATGGCACTGTACAGCACTTAATCCCATGGAGACAAACTCTCTTTCCATAGGTCTTTCGCTGCTACAACTGTGTGGGTGTTTACTCAGACCACATATTTGTCCTCCTAAGCTGGTGTGTGGCCTGCAGGCCTGTTTTCCACAAGCAGCCTTGTAAACATCATTAATGTATTACCTTGTGGTCTTACCCTCAAGTCAGAGCTTCAAAAAATCGGTGCATGTTTTTTCATAGCATGCATGGGAGAGGAGATGATGCTGCTCCATAAAAAGAGAGAGATCAAAGTTGCCAGAAGCTTCTCACTTATTGTGGATGCCAAAATGAAGGCAGTCAGAGCTTAATTTCCCAAAGCTGTGGGCAAGATTACAGCATTTTAGATATTCAGTGTGTAGCTCCCACTGATTTCCCCTCCAGGTATGCGTGCTCAGCACTGCCACAAATACTGTCTACAGCAAAAACCACAACACACAGTGAGTGATAGACAGAGAAGTTTGAGAGGGCTCTGCTGTTTCCCAGACAAGGAAGAGAGCATCTGTTTCTCCAGCAAAACATCTCTCTGTCTTGTCTACCAGACACTTGCTGCTCCTGCCATGACAGCCACACCAGTGACATTGCTGGCACTTGACCCAGAGCAGCTTTCCTCTCCAGAGTCCAATTCCTTCCCAGATCAGCCAGCCCTGTGTGCTGAAGGAGGCAGAGGTCATACAAAAAATACTGTATGTGCTCACGTAGCCAGAGAGCAGCAGAATGTCTCTTGAGCACAAGACAGAGACATTCCTTATGCTTGGCATCTCCTCACTGAGTGATCAACTCTGCAACTTTACCATAAGGCAGTGCAACAACAACAACAACAATTAAAAAAAAAAGAGAGACTATTTTAGAGAAAAAATGGTAAAAATATTTTGTCACATCGATTTACATTGATCACCCATTTTGGCTGCCATAGAAGAATTATTAGTTTCAGTCAAGTAGTAAAGGTCTGCACTGCAGAATGGCTGCATAAAACAAGCTGTTCTTTTCTTCATAGAGAAGCTACTCACTAAAGGAAAGAAGAGAAAGGAGGAAATGGAGCAGGACACCAATTTTACTGTGAGTTTCACAGCTATTTACAGGCAACAGACAAATGGGGAGACTGAGGACTTGTAGGTTCAATTCCAGGGTGCAAGAAGTCATCAGGATGAACCATTGAACACCATTCTGCTGTTACATTATCACTCACTTCTGGCCATTCAACTTTGGTCATGGTAACAAAAGTGTCTGAAGAAAGGTCAGTTGCATGTAAGTTTAGACAGTAGTCTTTGATACTCCTGGCATGAGTTTGATGCATGGTTGTGGAAAATAAAATTTGCAATTGATTTTGTTAAGTTGCTATTTCAAAGTGATAGAGGTCTTTCCCGCACTCTCTGGGCAGCATCCGTTTCAGAATGCCTCAGAGACGTTACTTCATTAATTTTAATGAGAAGCCCAGACGTGAGCCTGACACAACCATAAATTGTTCTTTCTGTGCATGCACGTATGTGTGTGTTTAAAAGAGCTCCCTGTGTTACCCCATGAAGGACCTGACTGTGTTAAATGCCGATGTTCACTATTTAGGCATAACGTCATCCTGGCTCCACCACACAGCTCCCTTTTCATGCTTTGGCCACCCTTTGCAAATTACCGTAGTGCCTCTCCCTGCCATGCCCTGCATGCACAAACCTTCTTCCGTCCTTCAGCGAGGAGTAAGAGATCCTTCCACTCCTCATGCAACTCTACATCAGGGCCATACCATCACCCCAACATACCCTCACTCAGACACAATCCTGACAGATGTATATTCATATCTGTCCAATCCCATGTGCCACACTATGGGGTTGTTTAAGCCCCACAGCCTTCAAGAAGCCCCCTCAAACCCTTTTGCAAGGCACAAGCTTAAGGTTAGACCCACAGCATAGGACTGAGGACAGCCAATGACCCTGTCAGCCCTAGGAAGGGCATGAGGGAGGTGAAATATGACAGCTCGCTCTCCTGTTTTTCCCATTTGACCACCCACCCTGCTCTGTAATTGACCTTAGAGGTATGAGCCACCTTTGCCACTTTTCCCCTTAGGAAACCCCTCAATATATATGTCATGGGAGGGATCCAGCTTTGTACCTCCTACTAAGGACCATTGTGGAAAACTGGTGTTGTCAATACAGACCTTTCACCAGCAACCGTGAGTTCAAATCCCAAGTGTCTGCTGTGGCCAGCAGAAGCTGGCTACATAAATGACATTGCCACACAGTACAAAAGCTGTTTGTCCCTGCAGTGATGTCATTTTATCTTACATAAGAAACAAAATGAATGGCGAGAGGTCACCTCCCATGGTATCTGAGCTCCTAAAAATGCCTTCCTCCCATATGCCTGCATTTCAGAGGTGTTAAGGACTCATTTTCCCTTACAGGAAAATCTGCTTTCTCCCTTTGCACAATAATCTTACTTTTTGAGAGCCTTGCTTCCCATGATGAGCAGCTCTGCTGGTGGAGGTCTGTCATTCCCTTTCCTCAGCTACTTGCTAGGCATTGGACTACCACATCTATTTTCAACCCATCGTGAAATTCTGGCACTACTCTCACCATCTCAAACTGGGGAGGAAATGCTTGGTTTATTTTTGTAGGTGCCTCTTTGCCTCTCTCTCAAGCTTTGTCTCTCTCAAGCTTCTAGCATTCAGCAAATACGCAAAATTAAGGTAAGCTTTATTATCTCTCTCTGCCTTTGGTGGCTAGTTCTTGTACACAGTTTGTCAGTCACTTGTGTATTCTCATCAATGAGTATGTTGTTTTAAATTCATCTCAGAGCATTAAAGGCCACCCACCAGCTCTTTAAAAGGAGATGCTGCCTCAGATAAGTGTGAAGTTACAGATATCCATGTGACTTGGGCTTTCTCCACTCTCTGTGTCCTGATTAGCATTTGCTCTTCTGTAAACACCCAATGAAGCTTTGTGTCCTGTGTGATCACATTTGAGTCCGTTACCATTTTGTCTTAATTACAGAAGTAGAATGTCTCCTCTGGTACAGACAGTATTTCAGAATTCAAGTGCATCTGTTCCACTCCAATATCACAGAGCAGCCTCTCCTCCTGCCAGGCTGGGTACCTGAGGAACTACAGGTTTTGTCTCATCATCAGACTGATCGGTTTGAAGTCTTTGCCCCTCAGCCCTATGTGCAATTTTGCACTTTGGTTTTGGATGCATTTGTTGTTTGCCAAAAGCAGCATACTTCTGTTAAATGGGATGCTTTTATTGAAGGTTTGTAACTAAATCTCCTTTGTCAGACTCATTGTTTTCTGTTGCAATTGCTTCCATGTTTATTGCAAACCAATCTGTTCTCTGCTTTCTGTTTACTCTGGCACTGGTTTTTGTGCCCTGGTATGCATCTTTAAGTAGATTCATGACCACTGGCTCACTGCTTGTTAACACTTCCAAGTGCTGGTTTCACTAAATTCTCAAACCTTCGGTGCAAATTTTTAAATTAAACCCACTTCTAGCAGAGACCTCGTCTTGTGGTCAGTAACCATGAGTCACTTGCTGTCAGATCAGCTGCCAACCAACCATTAATGAGCAAGGTTCAGTTTTAGCCAGCAAGCCGATAAAAATGATCAACAGCATCTCCTGACAGAAGGTCTCTTGTACAGTCGCCTCTGGGATGTTTTTGGAGGGCTGAAGAGTAATCTCTGTCATGATGGAATCGGCTGCTGATTTCTCGTGCCTCAGAGATAAAACTTGCTTACTTCTGCTTCTTTGAAACACCATTTCCTTCTACATAAGCTCAAACTCAATGCAACCCAGTTTCAACCAGACTCTTAAAAAGAGTTTAAAAAGCCTATGGACTGAATGGGGATTTAACAGATTTGTTTCTTTCTGGCACTGATGAAGGTGCTGACAGGGTTCCTGTCGTGGAAGACCAGCCCTTCTTACCTGGCACACAGTGTGTGGCAGCATGCAAAGAGTAAACACTATGCCCTGTTCAGACTGGTTGCAGCCAGGGAAGCAGCAGAAAAGATTTTCCCTGACAATTGCACTTTCTCTGGTCTTGTTTTTCATGTTTTCCCCTTTTCTCTAGTCACCAGCTCTCTGCCCCTTCCCTTTCCTCTCACAACTTCCAATGTGGTCTCTTTTCTTTCCACCCTCAGCCTTACATTCCCTTTTGTCTTTGGCTGACTATGCAAAATTGCCTTCCATCCAGGGAGTAGCAATTCTCTATGCTTGGTGAGCCGCTAACAGGACTCTGTCAACAAAGCACCAGGATGAGCGGCATGATGACTGCGAGCCCAGCCTTTTGCATCAGATAGAGGGATAGGCATTTCATGGAGTATGGACCTCCTCCGCAGCTGAGGTCTGCTGTTTGAGTTTCCATCCCTCGGGTGCAAGTGAATCGCAGATTAAACGGGACATGTTTTCCAGTTCCTGCTTTTAAAAGTAGAACCCATTTAACTCAGCAGACTGCCCAGCTGGAACAGGCTATTTACAGCTGTACCTGAAGCTCTGATAAGATAATGGATATGTTGTAAATACCTATCATTTTATGTTGCCTTTAGTTAGTGTTTGGGATCACATGTGAAACAAATGGCTCCAATGATCGAATAACATCTCGGAGTTCCTCTTCAAAGTGGACTGGGGATCTCATAGGATTTTTAAAGTTTGTTTGTTTTATTGGAAATTTCCTAGGAACCTGGTAAAAATAATCTGGTTGCATGGAAAAAAACTATGTATTGCAGCTCGGATCCAAGGCAGGCAGTCAGACTGGACTGTTTTTCCACTTCATTCATTTAATAGGTGTATATTTCATTAAGTGAGATTGGACCTGACATTTATTGGAATTATTAAGGACCTGGTAAAGGAGTGAAGTGGGAGAGTTTAGAATAAGTAAGAGAGCAGAAAACACATGTGCACATCATAGAGTAAAGAGTACTTATTCCTTTTTCTTCCATCTGCCATCTAGAAACGGATATGTGAAGGAGGTTGGTCAGAGACAAGAGGACTGGAATGGGTCATCTGTATCTTGCTGCAGATCTGTGTGTTACACATAGCACAGGGAAGGTTTTCCAAGGGGATTAGAGTGGGGGTTAGGCTTGCTCTTGGAAGGGGAAAGACAGCAAACTCCAGCTCTTGTTTAGGGGTGGGCAATTAGCCATATCTCCTTCCTTGCACCGCAGTCCCCACAGCTTATCGAGAATTACTTGCAGGTCAGCATCGGCCTGACAGTTCCCATGTGGCAGGAGGCAGCTGGGGTGCTGCTCTCCAGGGATGCTCAGCATGGCTGCTCTCATGTCCACTGAGATGCTTTGTAGAACACATCCCTCAAGCAGGAGTCCTTACAAGGCCCACACATTGTTGCACACAGACTGCAGATGAGCTGCAGGCAATGCTGGACAGTCTATTTGCTTTTTGTTGCTCCTCTTGGAGAGGAGGAAGGTCCTATTAAATGTGCTCTGTGCTCTGTCATCTGCTCCAGTTTCCTGTCCATGTGCAAGATGTAAGAAGTAGACAGTCTTAATCTTTGGGGCTCCATACAGAGCTCATCAGCAGCTGTCCTGAGGTCCTTAATAAGACTTGTTTATTTATTTAAGCAGATTTTTCTATTTAATTGCTGGACCCATCCATCCTTTGGTTCTGTGCGTCACTGTGGTTATATTCACACAGACATTCCCAACCTGAGGAGCTGGAAAAAAGTACTCCCTGAATGATGCCTGAAGCACAGTGGAAGACATGGTTCTTTCCCCCTAGGAAACCATAATCAAGTTCATATGTGTTATTTAAATCCACTATTGTGTTTGTGCATCCTGTAACTGCTGCTTGACCCATGAGGTGAAACAACTACAGAATCCTGGGCTCTTCTGGCACTACAGCTAGAGCCACAGCAAAGCTGATGGAAATTCTGAAATATTTACAGGGGCAATGATGCCGACAGCTGGGCTGCTCCTCCAGGATTCAGGAGGCATCAGCTCCTTTCCAGGTATGACCACCATGCTTTCATTTTCCTTTCCTCCTTTTGTCCATCTTCTTGGAGGTATAGACTCTCTCCCTCATTAAGAGCACATACAGTGTCTAATGTAATGGGGCCTCGACCCTGCACAGCTCCAGGCCCTCCCTCCATAAATCAAGTATCAGAATGGGATTACAGCCCTGACACCCAATAGTAAAAACATATGTTTCAGGTCAGAGACATTGAAGGGCAAGAATTGCTCATTAAAAAAGAGAAAAATATGGGATTTCTAACTTGACTTTATCAGGGAAACATGTTCATTCATGTTTACAGAGTTATTGTCAGAGCTTCCTGCAACACAGATATCCTGACAGCAGAAGTGAAACCATACATAGCTGCTCTAGGCTGGCCTCCAGGACTGAACAAAGCTCCCAAGGCAGGAGGAGGATTCAGGACCCAGACAAAAGCCCCAGGCGCCACTGAGCTCTTTGGCTGACAAGAGCCTCAGTGTCAAGGTTATGTTTCCCAGCTAGACCTAAGCTGCTGGACGTGAGCCCCCAGCCCTGCTGCAAGGCTCCCAGCTCTCCCACACCAGCCCAGAGGCTGGATTTGGTGGTGCTTTAGCCCCACTGTCAAGCCGTGGATCTTTTCTTATTTTCCGCTTGACTCAAAATGTAGTTCAGGGACAGGGGCAATCTCTCCAGCTTTTACCAGTGTCAAAGGAATTCTGGCCAGTATTGCCATCTCAGCATAGACACCAAATGTCTCAGTTTCAGAAAAAAAGTACTTTCTTTTGTAGGTTTGCAACCTAGCTTTTGCTTTCCTAAAGAAGGGACATCATTAAAGCAAAGAAGGCTTTCTAAACCACACCCAATGATAATCCAGCTCTATGCTGCTCCTTTTTTTTGCTTGTTTTTGCAAGAAACAATATTCTCTTGGGTCTGTAGAGAAATTTTGAATAGCAGGATTCTTGAAGAGCCAAAAAAAAGGAGACAGGGCAGCCCATGGCGTAGTTCTGTAAGTCAAATCTAACCCTGCTTGTGTACCTGGCATCCTGGTGAAGCATCTGAATGGTAAGAGTCAGGCATGAGTTCTCCAGAAAAGGGGTGCAATACAGCTAAATCAGCCTGGTGTCCTTGGTGAACTGGAAGTTGTGCCCTTCACCTTCTGAAATCTGGGAAATATTTGTCTATGTCTTGTTGGGAATTTTGTTACTCAAATAATCTGTGGTTTGAACTTGGGACACATGGCCCTGCTGCAGAGGGGAAGGCTGCTCCTTTCCTTCAGTATCCTGCTTAAAAAGAAGGATCACAGCTTCTCAGGGCTACAGGCAGGGAAGAGAAAAGAGCAAATGAAGGATCAGAAACTCCTGCTGAAAGCATTAAAGAGACACTTCAGGAGACCTGAGTTTAGCTTGGCCAGACCCACTGAGTAGTGTAGGACAGGTAATTTCATCTCTGGTTCCCTGGCTGTGAAAAAGAAGAAAACTTTTCCCTACCTCAGAGTAAATCCCTTGGTTCTTGTCAAACACTTAACTACTACAGCAGTGAGGGCCATATAAATTATAATTACACTGAGTGTCTGGTGCTGCTGCCCGGAACTAGCACTTCATTCTCTAGTGCACAAAATTTCTTTTTGGTGGTGAAATTAGCTGCTGCTGCAACCCTAATTAGGTTCCCTGTTTTGAATGACTCATTTGGCATATAGGAATCAGTTTTCTTTGTCTCTAAAGGAAGCCTGAAATCATGTTTTGAAATTCAAACCGGGTTATATTTGCCCAAAACACACAGACCCCAAAGTTTGGTTAGGACAGGGTGGGGAGCAGGGGTGTTAAACTTAGAAATGGATTTAATTAACCTTTGCTGTTTATTGCTTGCTTCCAGAGTTCAGCCAGGTTAGGAAAAGAACAAGGAATGGGTCACCCAGTGTTTACATGGGGCTTCTGAAGAATGGCCCAGACACTTCTCCCCCCTTGTTTCCTTAAACACAGTTGAGTTTAAAGTTGTGGCTTAATTTTGGAGCCAAGGAAGGGGGATGTTGATTCAGAGAATGGTAAATAGGTAGTGGTAGGAGGCAATATTAACTTCTCTGTGTTACCTTTAACACCAGTGTATCTTTCCTCCTTCTCAGCTTCCTGCATGCAGGAGGCGCTACAAGAGACTCTGCCCTAGGGTGACATTATTTCCATGCTGGGTAGTATTTTGATTATCTGCCCTCATATATGGGTCACCCCCAAATCAGTATTTCATTGTAAATAAAGTTCCTCTGCACCATGCCACAGAATGAAAAGCTGTTCATCAGGATTTGATCAGCCTGCTCAATTGTATGGAGCAAGAAGCCACAAAAAATAAATAGCTGTCATTAGACTGGCATAACCATGATGAAACAAAGATCCAACAGTGCCTCTGAAACTTAGGAGTGACAAAAAGGTTTGGTGATTAAACCAACAAATTTCACAGTTGAGGGGAAAATGAGACAGCGCCACTGGCTTTTTCAGCCATTGGCTTTTGCTTTTTCTGCTCCTGCTTGAGAGGAGAGGAGAGGAGAGGAGAGGAGAGGAGAGGAGAGGAGAATAAAAAAAACACAAAAAACCACAAAACAAAACAAAGAGAAACTACACACACTNGGAGTGACAAAAAGGTTTGGTGATTAAACCAACAAATTTCACAGTTGAGGGGAAAATGAGACAGCGCCTCTGGCTTTTTCAGCCATTGGCTTTTGCTTTTTCTGCTCCTGCTTGAGAGGAGAGGAGAGGAGAGGAGAGGAGAGGAGAATAAAACACACACAAAAAACCCCAAAACAAAACAAAGAGGAATTTCACACACTTAGAAAAACAGTATTTTGAGTTTAGTGTGTGTGAAAGATTTCTTCCCTGAAAGCTTTGTATTAGGTTTTTGGATGGTATAAATTAATACACATCCTTTGGTGTCAACATATATATATTGACATATATATACTTATTTACATTAGTTGGGAATCTCATCTCATCTCATATGCTAGGGAAACAAAAGAAGAAAAAATGAACCAGGAGTTCAGTTTGAGATATGAAGATTATAGCAGATGAAGTTTTTTGGCTCAAATGTTGTTTGTAGTGAAGGGACTGTCAACTGCAGTAAGTCCATCAGCTTCCAACATGAGTTTCAACAACTACAAGAGATAATCAGACTGGGAACTCAGTAGGCTATAGGTACAAGCAGTTGTGAAGAAAGAAATTCCCTGCAAACAGAAGGGAAATAGCTATAGCAGACAAAAAGAATATCAAATATCAGAGCATCCACATGCCTTCACAGGCTGCCAGAATGTAATTCCCTCTAACAATCACCCAGAAGATAACCCATCGTTTTGTAATGATTACAGGCTGTGCATTGAGCTGGAAGTAGAAAAAAGAGGGTCCACTGGTGGAGGTGGGTGTGATGTCTACACTCATGCTTTGCCTTCTAATGAGAGAAGGCAGGGGGAAAGTAGGGGAATAAGAGAAAGAAAGAAAGAAAGAAAGAAAGAAAGAAAGAAAGAAAGAAAGAAAGAAAGAAAGAAANGAAGGAAGGAAGGAAGGGGTGAATGACCTTTGTGACATCCCATGAAAAGCTGATTCTGATTGACTCAAAGAAAGAAATAATGGTTTTCTGGTAAAATAAGCTCAATGAAACAGGGTCCAAAAATGGTTACAGGACAACTCAGGACACTGAACCAAGGCTTGGTCTTTCGACAGAAACAGAAATAGGAATAGTTAATTTCCCTTTGCCATCTGTAATGTAATGGGAGTCAAGGAGGTCTCTCATTACACTTTTGGACAACGTCTGGGAGAGTGAAACCTCTAGTCGTGGAAAAGCACTTCTGGAATCCAAGTGAAGATGAAGATATCATGGAAACTTTGATCTGAACAGTCCAAAACATTCCTTCAGCCTTGCAGTGGAAGGCCTGGAGATACTGCATGACAGTAAGTGGCAGTATTTGCAAAACAGAAGGAGATGCAAGCAAGCTTGCTCCTTTCTAATTATAGGAGGACAGCATAGTTGATTCAGCCTTAAATAGCCTCTGAAACAGGAACATGCAAAGAGAAAATTTCCACTTGGACTGAAATTTTTGCTTGGTGGAAGCCAAATTCTTGAGAAAATTAGACGGACTGATAAGGTTTTTCAGATCTCCTTTGGCATGGAAAACCCAGGGTTGAGCAACTTTGATATATTTATTGGGCAGGTTCCAAAACATTTCAGTGCACAGATGCTACAAACTGTAAAAATGTGTCTACTGATGATGTAATTGTCTAGGACAGAAGTGTCACTGAACATCAGGAATTGTTTCAGCAGGACAGAAGTGTCACTGAACATCAGGAATTGTTTCAGCATGTGCTTGCTGAAGTTGCAAGTGGAGAAAGGTTTCAATTAAGCAAAATAAAATTTCAGCTGAATTAAAAAAAAAGTAAAACAAAAGAAAGGGACAAGGAAAAAAAGTGCCAATTGTTACAGATGCTGACCTTAAAATGATACAGTTAAAGTTCTGTCTCTCATACATGTTGAGTTTTAAGTTCATGGCAAGATTTTCACAACCTGTGTGAAATTACTTCCCAGATATTGCCAAGGTAGTGACAACACAGGAAGCTTAAGCACTTGTAGCATGTACTGATATCAATCTAGGTTGCATTTTTAGGGTCCTATGAAAAGCAACCAAGTTCTGCACAGATGCTTTAAGTGGTGACTTAGGAGCTCTCCTTCACCCAAGATGTTGCACAACTGGGTAGATGCCTTTAGTGCATGCAGAGAGAAATGGAGATAAGAAAGCAAATGCCTGTGCAGCTTAAGAAAACAATGCTGGGTCTTGCACATGGTTGTGCTGATTTGCCCAAGTCTCCCAAGGGTTATAAACAACGCAAGCAGACAACAGTTCCCTCTGGAACTGGAGAAACACGCTGCGAGCCTTGAGCTGATGACCCAGGATATAATTTAGTCACAGCAGACATGCTGTTGAGAGCATATGCTCCACTTGTCAGTACCTAACTTGATAATGTGGAACAAGCAGGAACAACTCATGCAAACACTGTAAAAGCATCGTGGGCTGCATCTCCTGAGAACAGGGGAATCCTCCAAGAACTAAAGAGGGCAATTCTCAGTGCACAGAACAACTGAAAACTCCTCTACATGCTTGGTCTCTGAATGTGCACGTGCTTCTGCAATGAAAGGAGCAGAAAGCAGGTGAAGTGGATGAGGAGGGCATACATAGTTGTGTCTAGCTATTTCTGCATTCGTTTGGAGTCAGGGGTCAGCTTGTCCTCCAACATCAATCAGTCCAGCCACACTGAAACCTAAGCCAACAAGACAGATTCTCTGCTGAAGCAAGCTGGCATCTGTCCACTGACAAAAGCAGGGCTCATCTTTTGGTGATGTGAAGCAGTGTAACACAGCCCTGGCTCTGGAAAAAGTCAACAGAACAGCAGCAATCATCAAGAGCTGAGATTTTGGCTCCCTCCTTTTGTTTTACAGTAGATTAGGAAGACACAGATTTTTCCAAAAGACTGGTGAGGCTAATTGACAGCAGAGGAGAGCGGAAGGGAGGCAGGGAGCCAAAGTAAGGAGCTTTGCTGGACTCCAAGCTGATGCTGCCAGAGCCAGCAGTAGGATGGGCAAAGAGGAGAAAGCTCAGAAAGCTGAGTGGGCATCTGCCATAAGGGGAAAGAGACAGGAACCAAGGGACTAGCTGCAGGGTGGGTGAGACGAGGGTGGGTCCAGGGAACTGGGCCAAGAGGAGGAGAAGGGAACAGGACTCAGCATAGGACAAGTGGTAGAAAGGTTTGCTGTCCTCTGACACATTCATGATGTAACAGCAACAGCTACACCACACGGCTTTTCTCGCGGCATCATTGTGCTTCTTCAGCAAATTTGCTGATGTGCTGACTTTAAAAAAGTAATCTTTAAAAAGAGGAAGGTGGTACCACCTAATCCTGAAGTTGCCTAACACTTCTTATTGAAAGGCTGCTTTCAGTTGCTTCTAACTTTGCCACACTAACCATCTGGCCTGAAATTCCCCATGCTGAGTGTCTGCCTCAAGCTGAATTTGTTTTGTTCATTTGTTTTCACATTTCTGCTTAAGTGGCATGGTTGTTTCTGAGAACAAGGGTAAGAAAAATGCATTGTTTCCCTCATGGTGAAACATTCATACTGGTTTGTGACTCTCATGTCTCAGAGTGAGCACCCAAGCAGAGGCTGCCCTTGGTGTCAAGGATGTGCTTTTGAAAACCCTATTAAAATCCACCCATTTGGTCACCTTATAAACCTCAGAAAAGCCAAAATAAGTGAGCCAAGCATTTTTTTTCTCTGAAGGTTTCTTGGATATCTCTTACAGATTTGTGTTTCACCTCATCTGGCTCCTCTGTTGGTGCAGTTGGTGTAGGTCCCCTGTATGGAGACAAAACTATGAAACAGGATTGCCTCTGCCACCACTGCTGCTGAGGTCTCTGGTTGTGAGAGGACTGTACCCACTCTGTCTTCAAAGGCAGAGGTAAATTGAGACATAAACTAGAAGAATCTGGGGTGAAAAATGAAAAAAATGAATTAATGAAAAAAATCGCATGCAGTATCAGCCGGAGCTGAGAGGAGAGGTAGTATGAGTGAGAGAAACAAGAGGTCAGAACTACATGGGGGTATGTAATTCAGAATTTAAGTCATATAATAGAAGTGTTGAAGCTGTAAATTTTTGGTTTGTGTCTGTACACCTGTGTCCCATGGCAGCCCTGGCTCCAACACGCCCTGGCCAGCATGCTCCTGTCCCTGCAGTCTGCCGGGCCAGTGGGCCGCTGCTCTCCCATCACCTCCGGCGGCAAAGGGCTGGAAATCTCCAGTTCCCTGGTCCCTGGCGATCTGTGCCGCGGTCAGCCCACCTACACACCACTCACTTTCTACACACTATCACTTTCTGAGGAGTAAGAAAGGAAGCTCTGAAACTTTGTTGTGGTTCCCCCCACAAGTCTGTGCAATAGCTCTGTTAAAGCAACATTATGACTGCACAGCTGAGTGAGGAAAAGCTAATCTGGAGGCTTTCCATAAAGCATTAATTCATCTCCTTTGTGCCTGTGTGTTATAGTACCGCCTTTAATTACATGATCACACGGCGTTTTGTTGGGTTTTTCCCACAGGACCCCTGCATGTTTTATTGCCAAGATGGAGGGGAGTGTAGGAAATGAGGAAGGGGATTGGAGGAGGAGAGGAGATGATCTGATCATTAATGCAACTGAACGCTGCCTAGCCCTGCTCCTACGACTGAGCCCTTGTGTGCTACTGGCAAGTCACTTAAATAAGCATTTTCTAAGTTGGCCACTACCTCCCATTTTGTTTGCCAAGCTGCGGACACCTGGGGCCAGACTGGCAAAAGTGCTGAGCATTCTGCATTGCAAGCAAAGTTGCTGGGAGCTGTGTCTTCAACATGAAATGATGAGAGTTCCTGGCATTATAGGTTCAAGTAATCCTGACCACTCTTAGAAATTCCCTGCCCTGCTTTCTTCAGCCAAGGATGTATTTTGCCCCTAGAAGTCATTCATAGCTAGCCATAATATATTTGCCAGAGATTCCCTTTGGGTGGCTTCACTATCAAAAGCTGTGAACAAGGATATTCTAGGGACTACTTACCTTGCCTTTTATCTGACATCTCAGCTACATGTCCTGCCTGAAATGGTACTCAAGTGTTCATTTTATTTACTCATGTATCTTCCACAATAGTAGACATTCATATCTATACACCATTCTCCCTCCCTGCTCTCATTCCCGGTCCTTGCAAAACTTTGTATTTATCTTTTTCTTGTCCTTTTCTGTCAGTAGGTGCCCAGCTTTCCAATTGGATTTTGTTATGTAACTGCAATTTTGTTTTTCATGAGAGTCATGTGCAGGGTAAATTCTCTGCAAAATTAAGTAACATGCCAATATCTAAACATATACAGTGCACACAGCCAGCAAAATTTAAAGAAGCAAACTTATGTAGCTCTAAAGTGAACAGCAAGAGTCACTGGTCACAACTCTAATGTTTTTATCTTAGTTCCACTTTGGCAAAATTGAAGTGCTACCAGTTCCTTCCTGTTTTCATAAAGGCTGTGGTAAGGAGAAATCTGTTCATGTTTCTGAACTGCTCGGATTTAGAGTGAAAGTGTTACAGGAAAGCCCATGTGGAAATGTAATCAGTTTGTATTCTAGGCAGAGCTTAAGTGGTGTTTAGTAAATAAGGCCTGAGGTCAAGTGATGAGAGTAAGAAGAAATTCTGAGCAGTTACCCAGTGAGCACGTGACAATCTGTCCTATACAGTGATAATCCTGTGACTGTGATACAATGCAGATGCATATAGAAGTTTAAATTGAAAAATGAAGAACTATCACAATTTTAATGTCCTGTTTCTGAGCAATTAATGTTTCCAACTTCAGTGTTTTAAATGTAATTATTAAAAGGCAATAAGGACAGACAATATAAAAATAGGTGCCAATCTAGCTCAAATATTATGCAGTTATCACATTTAGAAAATAATTACTTTATTCAGCATTTGTGCTCTACAATAGAGTAGAAAACTGGACTTCATAGGATACATTCTACTGTCTACTTTTGAAAGCCCTAGGCAAGGGCTCTGGAGAGATATTCTTGTACATTTCACTATTTAATACTTCCCCACAATATTCAGGTTACATTTTCCCTGAACCAATTTCCTGCTGTTTTTATATTTTTACAAGTAAGCAACCACAGCATTAAAGAGTCATTGTCCTGACTGCTCAGAAACAGTAAGTGTGAACAGGTATTAACATGCCCCTACAAAGACAAGCAACCAAACCAAGCATGTTTGAGTCATTCTCCCATTGCACTTTTCAAAATCCCAAAAAGGCTTGGATGATTTCTCCAAACCCTTAGTCCTTTGCTTTGAAGACCATCCAGGTTATCACCACCTCCCCCATTTGGTAGACCACTGATTTCACAAATTTCAACTCCCTGGTCCTGTTTTGAGTGCTCTTTGTGCCAACAAGACCAAACTCCACTGACCGTCCTTAGGTCACACTGCTGCATGCCAAGATCTTATCAAATCTGCTCTGGGTATTGGCCCACCTACCGCCTTCCATTTGTTGAGCCCCACATCTGGCTTTAACCAACATATGCACAAGTTCTTTCAATATCACATCTGCCAAGGCTTTTCCTCCCTTCTCATAGTGTGTGTGTTTCAGGCTGATTAATTGATGTTTGTTTTGTGGGGGTTTTTTTTCAAGATGAAATGTGGAGTTTTTTGGCTAGCTTTCTGCTCCTCCAAAGTCACATTGCATTTGTTCTCTGTCTAAACTTGCATTTGCAATTCAGCCCAGTTAAATAGCATTTGTTAATGCCATTAATGGGCTTTTAACTCCCCGCAACCTGATTAATAGTGGAGATATTAAGTACACCCAGAAGTAATGTTTACAAAAGCATCCACGTGATTTAGAAGCATGAGTCCTGTCAAATGTCTCTGTGTCAGCTTTGCCTTTGAAAGTGAACTTCACAGTTTGGCATGGACCCAGAGAGCTGGGAGCATGCTCCATTTCTTTTTTGGGGGAGGGTTGTAAGCTTATCCCTCTGCAGCAGGACATTGGGATGGGCATCAAATCAAAGTTGATTCGCACACATGGACATTTTTCTTTCCCTTCCTGACTGCTAACAGTTTTAAAAGATCTTGTTTCCTGCCTTATACCCTGTTCCGCCAATCCTTTTGTTTTGTCCTTATGTTTTTAAAGAAGCAATGGGGACTCTCCGTCACTTCAGACTCCATCTCATTTATGCATGGATAAGCTCTCCAGTACTACTTGTTTTCACAACTTCTCTTCCTTTCATCTTTCCTTGGCAGCCATAACTCCCTTTAGATTTCTCTTGCATGTACCATTTCCCTGCAGGAGGTGATGACTGGGCATTCAGGTTGGGTTGCTTTGCCTACAACAGTGGATATTAGCAAATCTAAATAAATAGACCTATATCTGTGTGAGACAGGTACCACAACATACAGTGCTTGCTGTGTCCTTCTAATGCTTGCCTTTCTAACAAGGCTCACAAATGCCTTATTTCAACTGAGCCACTCTCAGCTGGCTTTCATATTCCTGTATGAGCCAGTCCAAATTCTGAGGGAAGAACAAGACTAGACACCTAGATTCTTTGCTGGCTCCTCCTTCAGGAAGAGATTGTTTACACCTCAGTACATCTGAATGATTTCCCAGAACAGCAGCTAGCTTCTTGGTGCTAATTTATCACAGCAGGAACCACACAGCTCCATCTCACTCATTGCACAAAAGCACTCTAGCTCTAGGGTCTCACATCCTGCCCCAGCTGTAAGTTCTTCAGGAACATTCATAAAAGGAGGAGGGGCTTTCTAGCCAGTGTCCAGAGAATTAAATCACTGCAAGGCTCCCTGTTGGCATTCCCTGACCTCAGCTCCACTTTCAAGAACGAACAGAACTTTTAAATCCATTCCCTTGTTGATGCCCTGCAGAAACCTTACTCAGCTGCATTATGCTCACCACTGGAGTTGGAGGTACGGAGCTAGCAGGCCATCTGCTGTGCTGACAGAGACAGCTCCCATACCCACTCTGAAGAGCCAGCTTGTCTTGATCCAGTCACCAGGTCAAGCCTGAATGACTGCCATCAATGATTCAGCAGAGATTTGGCTTTTGGCTGCTTGCTTTCTCCATGTTTTCATGGCAAAAGGATGGCATATATCACCATTTAGGGGCATTGCCCATGATGGATTGCTCTGAGGTTTGCTGTTTCACACAAACTGAGTTTTCAAGGGATGATCACGCTAGATGAGTGCATGCTTTCGTCTCCTCTTGCAGCAGGGGAGTAGTGGTACCTCATCATTACACAAAAGCACAATGTCCTAGCAGAGCTGCTTCCCCCTTCCACAGACAGCTTTTTGTCACCAAATCACTTGCAAAGACTGAGGCACAAGAGTGCAGAAGAGGAACCTCTAAAATTTCTCAATGGAGCAGGTGAAGGATGGGAAGTAGCTGGACACTGCATCAATGCTCTGCCTTTCCCAACTAAACATAACCTGATATTGCAGAAGTACACTATTTAGGAGTCCAAAGATTTCCCAATAGCTGTTCATACGGAAGTCCAGGATTGTTTATATATATTTACAAACCTATATCTATATCTATATCTATATCTATATCTATATCTATATCTATATCTATATCTATATCTAATACCTATAAAATAGAAATATTTCTCATATTTTATTTTATAAGTATATAGAATATATACACAAAAATAATATAAAAATATATGCAATTACATATATGTATAACATTTAATATATCTAAAGCCCAGTGCAAGAGGGACGGATCTCACTCAGATCAGGATCCTCTGGGTACAGTGTGGTTGTGAGCACTACCTCAGGCACTGTTTTATGGTATCTTGGCACCTCCTGTGGCCCTGCAGACAGGGAAACCACTTCAGGGAGTTATGCTCAGTTGAAATTTCATGTGTTCAAAGAAGCTTCCGGGATGGTGACCTGGTGTGGCCTATTAGCACACGGTTCAGGGCCAGAATTAGACCTACACCTATCTCATGGCAGCTGGCATGACAGAGAGGCAGAGTTAGCCAGGAGGGTCTGAGAGTCATTTGGTACCTGGTGAATGTGAGTCATGAATGAGTTGAAGTGGGGGATGGAGAACCACAGAATGTACCCGAGGCACAACCCTGCTGGACTGCATGCTGCTTCCCACTGGGCCCCTGCCAAGCAAGGCCCTGCCTGATTTTGGACACCCTGCTGTGGTTGTGTTTCCAATAAAACAAGAGAGAAAAGGGCTTTATTTCAAGAAAAAAAATACCCACAAAGCAATTGAACAAATGTTATTTAAGTCCTCTGTGTCCCTTTCATGAGTTTAATACAGAACACAGGTCCACTCAAAGTCCCAACACATCACAGGGGGCCTTTAGAACACCTCTGCAGGAGAGTTCTGTCTGATATACCCTCTCCACAAGCCTCTCTGAAGCACTCCCTACAAAGGTCAAGGCAAACCAGCAGCTCCAGCCACTGAGAAAGCAGATGGGTTTTCTAGGAAAAAAGTAGCCCATGTTTCTCTTGCTCATTAAAAAGTCTTTGACTTAGCTGAAGATAGACTTCTAGATTTAGACAAAGAGTAAAACATCACCTGCTCTGCTGCACAGATGCTTCAGGCCTGTGGGAAAGCAGAAACCAATTATCAGCAATAGGATTGCTCTGTGGACCCAGCCTTCCTCTGCCCAAGGGCATCAAGGGCATACTTGTGCACTGCAAACATAAGCTGTAGTTGGTAAGCCCAAAACCTTCAGGGTTCCCAAGCTTCCTTGTCTGATTATGGTCTGACATTTATTTAGAGGTAGGTTCAAGGAGGAGGGGGTGTGGTGTAGGAGTTCTAAGGAGGTTCTCTGTCTTCTTGGAACACTGGGGAACTTCAGGCAAGCTGTGCAATGGATGAGGGGTGTCAGTGAGGGACCTGGCAATGCGGAGCAGGACTTATTCCATAAGTACCACCCTCCTCCCTAGAGCAGGTTTATATACTGCAAGCACATATATTTCTACACCCTCACAAGTGCTGTGAAGTTTATCAGCATGCTCATTATTATTTTTCATGAGAAATTTGCAATCATGGAGTGAAGATTAAGCCATAGCTCCAATAAACTCTGCATCAGCTCTACAAACCTGTCTCAGAGAACAGAATGGAGCAAGGATACATGGGGAATGAGAGTGGGAGGGGGTAAATCAGGAAGGTCAGAATAGTTGGACAATAAAGGAGGTAGCACAGTGGTCTCAAAAGCAAAATATGTCTGATGGTGCACAACTGACATGTGGTCTGTCCCTGTGAACAACAGCCCAGCTTCACCTCCATTGTCCTCTCCTTTTCTTCACCTCTCACCATGGCACCTACTGGAAGTGAAACTCAGATCACACTAAGGTCAAAGCAAAAGAGAAAGTGGGGCACGGGTGTTTAGGGCTTACCATGCTCACATCTATGTCAATGTCCTAAGAGTGTCCAATATCCCAATGCTTAAGAGAATGTCTGCCAATGCAGGCAAACACATACTGAAGAAATTGGTCTGATAAGTAGAGAGATGATTAAAAAAAAACCCCACAGGCAGGTTTGGAGCAGGAATGCTCAGGATGAGCCATTGAGGATAGACTAGTCATTAGGAAGGCTGCAGCGCCCTGATGTCCACAAGACAGAGAGGAGATATCAGATCTTCAGTTAATCAGTGTGCTGAGGGGGCTCAACCCCTTAAAGTCAGCCCTGACATTAATGGGCCACAGAAGTCTGTGGAATGGCATTACATTACACACAGTAATACAGTACACATACAGTATACACCACAGTATCCTCAGGTGGCACACACTAGTGCAGCTTCATTCTGAAAATAGGTGCTGATCTGCCCCAAAATGAAATTTTTTTGGCTGCTTCAGTGTTGTGAACTTTTACCACAAGCAGAACTCTACCCTGTTGTTTCGATAAGAGACAGAGGATGTTTCGCAAAACTTTGTGGCAGAACATGTAACGCTGGCCAGAGGGCTGTCAGATTTGCAAAACTGGGTGAAATGTTGCAAACAGGCAGACTGGCGCCATTGGAGAGCAATTCCAAAAAACGAACTCCTGGACACTTCCCGCTTTCTACCAGGCACACAAACACCTCCAGGTATGCTTTCAGCAAATGCTTCTGCATCCCAAATACTGTCTAGCCTCCAGGGCCTTGAAGCACTGCCCTAGCACCTATGAAAGGATAGAAATAAAGAATATGGAAAGTTTATTGAGAGTGGAAGAAGCCAGAGATTTGAATATAAGTATTTTTTTAAAGTATTGGCTTTGCACTCCATAGTTCTGCAGGGAAATTGCCATACCACAATGCCAAAGACTGAAAATGCCACCAATATATCCCTCTTAGGGGCCACCCAAAATGTCTGAGTAGATGGCCATGCCATTGTGTGATTCCCTAAAATAAAATTACTGTAATTGTGGTTAGGCTTTAGCTATCCGGGAGCCACATGAAAGAACATAAAAGCCACAGAATAACTTAGCTACATTGTCTCCTGGGGCTTTGCCAGGGCTATTTCTGAGATGATGAAATCTCTATCTCTGGAGAACTTGTGCTCAGCTTCAGGTTCCCTGTTATGTGATTTATTTTGCCTGAAAAATGGCTCTATCACCTTGAATTCACTGGTGTTTGTTCTTCTGCAATCGAATCCTGTTGTGGAAATGCAATTAAGGATAAGCTGTTCTCTGGCACCAACCTTGCTTGGGAGGCCCAAGTCCCACCCCAAACCCAGTGCAGTCTAAAGAAGAGGCAGTCTGTTTGAGGATGCTGCATAGGAGTGCATGGCTATCCTGCTGAGTCATCCTGATGGAAGGAACCTCTGCCATGCAAAGGTGTGCAGTTATTTTTGTTTGGTGCTTCACCACATGCAGAAGTCAAGCGAGCTAGCCCAGGTGTAGAAAAGGGTGGCAGGGAAGATCTGCAGTTTGTGCTATGAGCAGCACAAGTGGATGGCTGTGCCATATAGAACTGCCCTGGTCCCTGGCGATACCAGCCACTGTGTGGCTGGCGCCCTTGATTGCTTTTCGGATAAACAGAACTGCAGTGGTGGCAGAACAAGTAAGAATTATTTCCTATAACCACAATCTGCACATTAGGAAGCATGTCTAATGCTGAGGGACCCAGAAATGAGGATAAACATTGCCTCTTGTGTGAGGGCTGGTGAAATCCCTACATTAGGATGAAAATCAGAACACAGAGTTCTCTATGTGAGGCATTCAAGAAATTTCAGTCTTCCCTTCCCGTAGAGAAAGCATGCAACCATGGAAGAGAACTCATACCCAAGGGTAACAAAGTGACTTAGAACCCTAAACATTCATTTCAGAAATGGATCGTAGAGAGACCTCTCAGCAGGAGAAGTTTCTAAAACTGGTCAGCTTTTGAAAATAACTCTTGGGTCCTTAAAGATTTAAACATGTTTAAAATATTTAAACGTATTTAAACATAAGTGCCAAAACACGCTGATGCCCACTTTTCAAATCTGCAGAAGTTCCCACTCCCACATCCATGCTTGTTCCCTGCTTCCATTCCTTCACAGAGTTATGCTGGCACTGTGATCCACCAGGCATCTGCATCAGCCTTTTTGCCCTGCTCTTTGTGTATCATTCCTAAGATACTAGAGCAAAGTCGGCCAGTGAGCAGAGTCTGAGTTATTAGATTCAGTCAGCAAATACAGTAGCAGTGTAAACAGCAGACACATCCAGAAACTCCAGCGCCATCCCCTCTCTCTCCGAAGCTCATACCTCTCTTCAGTTCTGAATTTCTGAACAGTTTCAAGGCTGATGCCAGTCCTGCACTACTCCAGCAGAGCAGGTACAATCCCTTGCAGTAACCTAAGAGTTTTGGTGGCTGGAGAAGAAGTAGCCTTCTTTCATCATCTGCTTGAATTGGTAGCAAAACCTTCTCAAACTCTTCCTTTCAAACTTGCCCAGTGGTTAGAAGAAGAAGTAAAGATGGGCACCAAATGCCCTACCTCATACAGAGCACATTTAAATCTTCCACTGTTTGTATAGACCCCAGTTATCAAATCCTCAAGGTGCTGCTCAGACAAGCTTGAGCAAGAGAGTCCATGTCCCAAAATAAGCTGTTAGGGTTTCCAAGTCATTCAAAGATGCTGGTCACATGTTAATCTCCTTTTCTCTTTTTTCTTTGACTCTTCAGTTGTGTCATCATTCCTCGTTATTTGGGTAGTGTGTGCTTTTGTGCAGGGGCTTAAATCTCTCAGGGACTGTCTGTCCCTGGTAAAGTAATCTGGCTCATGAAACCTCCTTGGAAAAATCCTCTGACACATTTCAGCACGGACCCCACTCACCCACCAGAAATACCTGGTGGTATCATGATCTAACTCACTGCTCCAGGTAGAGAGGGGTAAGGGGACAGAACCTCCCTACCCCCTCTTCAGGAATTACACACACACAGAGGCAGAAAAGAAGGTCTTGCAGCTGCACAGCTTTAGCCACTGCTGCCCAGGGCATCCTTTTGTGCTTTCATCTCCCCTCTGCAGTCACAGGTGAATACGTCACAGGCAGCAGAGAAGGAACCTTGATAGTGCTCCCCTGTCTGGGTGGGTGCCCTGCCAACTCCAGCTCCAGAAGCCCTGCTGTAATTCAGCAATTTTAACTTTTACAGAAAGCTGGTTTCCAGACACCCATACTGATGAGAAAGACTTGACAATGCCAAAGGTTAAAAAAAAAAAAAAAAAAAAAAAAAAAAAGCTGAAAACTGGTTTGAAAACTGAAAGGCAAACAAATTCTCCTGCCCCCATTGCCTTTCTTCTGAGAGCTGGTGCTCTTTAAGCAAACCTCCAGGAGTCTGACCCAGGGACACGGGACAGCTGAGGCTGGCGATACCACGTAAGTGGCACTCAGGCACTGTGCCTTTCTGCACAGAGGTGAACTATGCTGGGAAATAGGGAGGCAATGTGTAACCTGCTGTGCTAATTATATGTATGCCTGTAACCAGGGAAGGGCCTGTGTACGTGCCAATGCCTGGAAGAGCCTAGAAAGACAGGCATGATAGGAAAAACTGCTATCTCTCCTTTTCCTTCTCTTCTCCATTCAAGGCTGTTGCACAGATCACAATTCAGGATGGTATTTATTTATTCATTTGAATGAAAGAAAAAAAAAAAGTGCTTGTGATGTGGGAGAAGAGCTGCCAGAAGAGGAACTGGAAGCTTTCTAATACACTACAGTCCAATAACTACAGTCTAGTAGTTAAGCATTGCCTGAATTGGGCACTAGGGAATCTTGAGTCCTGCTTTCTTCCACTCACTGGTTTATAACTCTTGGCATTTAAAAAGGCACCTTGTAAACATTTAATTCATTGTTCTTTGATATATAATTGAATTATTTGCTGGCTTGCCTTATTAGAGGGAGGAAAGCACCCTGCAAGAGGAAGTTTTTTCTCTTCCCTGTCCTTCCTTGCCTGCTGAGATGCAATGGCACCAGCAGCTTGGTACCTTCTGCTTCCTGCCAGCTGCTTTCTGGCTGCCTCTGAAGGAAGAGAGGTCACCTTGGCAAAAGAAGGTCTTCTCTCTCTGTTGCCAAACCTTCCCTCACTTTTGTGGCACCTGCTTCATGTTCCTGCATCAGTGGTGCTCAGCTGGCTTGTGTCGGCCCAAGCCCCAGCCTTGAGCAAGCCAAGCCATGCTTCCCCGTGGCTAGTTCCTGTGGGGCTGGTGTGGAAGTGTGGGTCCCTGCTGAGAAATGTGGTGACTGGTCACAGTGGTGGCCTCGACATTCACCCAGCTATTCAGCACATCCTTGCTGTGCATGAGGAAAATGTGTGCACGAAGTTGTCTCCAGCAGGCCTGGGGTTGGCTGGCTCCCTACTTAAGTCAGTGTGAGTTCTTTAAAAGTGTTTTCCTGTCATTATTACTTACCTTTAACGCACAGGCCAAGGCTTGTTCGATGCTGTGGCAGAAGCCCTGATTCTCTGTTACACCTCATGTACAAATTAGTGGAGAATTTTTGCTGCATTCCAATAAGGGACTGAAACAACAAATCTGCTGGTTAATCATTTATTGCTGTGTGAACCTGCTGAATAGCAAATATACTAGAAAGGGGAAAGGAAAGGGCATAGCAAGAGATTAACTGAGGACAGTCAAAAGTCAAGCAGAAAGGAGTGGGGATGAGACTGGAAAGGTCAGGTGGCAAACAGGAAGGTAACTGTAGTGTAAACACTATCTCTCAGCTGCACAGGGGCCAGATGCACTATCCTGCTGCCAGTCCAACCCTCTCTGCTCCATGACCACAGGTATTGCAAGCTAATGACTAGCTACTGCCTCCATCTGAATCTGACAAATTGTCTTCGTAGGAGAAATATTTAGATTCAGTAAGTTTCTTTCCAAGACTCAGGTCCCCAGAGTTCACAAAGCCTGTGCTTCTCCCAAGAAGAGACCTGCCACCCTTTCAGCCTTTAAAAACATACTTCTCCATGCAAAGTGCTGTTCTCACCAAAGGCTCTGACTTCCAATCCCACCAGCACTGGGGTGCTGGGTAAGGTAAATGAACTTGAGTCAGCTGATTGTCGATGAATGGACTTCTCTTATGGACTCCAGTGTGATAGGGCTGGTGGGACAGAGCACAGATGTGTCTGTTACAATTGTAAGTAGAGCTTGAGCAGAACAAATGTCCCTCTCCTAGACTCCAGTGGGGTATTCACTTTAGCCCTCCAAAGCCTGTAGACCAGTGAGCTGGGATAGTGAATAAAGCCATTGTCACCCAAGTCTTGTCTGCTCCTGACCACCCCAGTTAGAAGGCAGTTAGCTAGGAAAATAGGGATGCCACATGGCCACTTGCAGAATTTATGGTGTGTTTTTTACTGTCCAATGGGTGGTGGAATGCTTAGCCCCATGGCAGCAGTGTCTGGGTAAGCAGCAATCCCATGTAGACTGTAACAGGGTCTACCCTCGCACTAAGCACACATCCAGTAGGAAAGCTTACAGGAAAGGCACCCCAAAGCCAAGGAAAGGACTCTATTTAGACTCCTGTTGATATAGCAACAGCATGACATTGCCAGCATGCCCAGAGCATGGCAGCAGTACCATGGGATATCTGCCCAGGCAGTAGGGTGTTTGTTTTGAGAGAAGCACAATACTGGGTGAATGCCACAATTCAGAGAAACAAGTACTTTGGCCAACATAAACAAAGCAGTTATTGATATATTTACATAGCTGAGGTTCCTGACTTGAATTGTCACCATCCATTGGACTCACTTGCTTTTCTTTGCTCTTTGCCTCAAGTCACAGTGTTGAACCTGACACAGGAGCAGCTCTGAGAAGTCTGGTTGATCATTGTACAGCTTCATCCATGCTGACAAGAAAGACTCTGAAAAAGCCTGTGGTGATAGCATGTTCAAGCCTATTGCCACCAGCAGTCCCACTTCTGCTCTGTGAAGGGCTGTGAGAATCACCAACCACTGCCCTTGCTACAGCCACACTTGGATATCCTCACAAGCTTTGACTCCATATGTGGTCATAAGTAGTGGAAAGGCTGAGGTGAATTGTGGTGTCTTGAAGGAAAAAGAGACGAAGGAGAAGCCTGTCTCCCATAGCTATGAGTCTCCCAGAACCAATGGCCTTCTCCTGGGGTGAGGAGCAGGGAGCAATTTTAAACACCTTAACCAAGGTGAAGAAGACTCTTTCTCCTGTAGATCACCCTGTCCTGTTTTCAGCTGGCTAGGAAGGAAGATAAGTTAGGAAGGGCAACAGAAACCCATTGTCCTGAGGACTCAGCAGGCTAGTCCTTCAAAGGCAAATAATAGATTTTTACTCTTACTGTTTTGTTTTTTTTTAAATAGTAAGAAGTGAAAGAATAAAATAAGCTAGTTCATAGTTGATGGCCCCAGCTGGATTATACTGCTTCAGTGTGCATGACAAAAACAAACAAACATGTCTACCAGAAACTCTCCTGTATTTGCCTGCATGCAAACATAAATTGCATGACAAAGTATTTTTGCAGTCAGTGTTCTCATTAAAAGTAATTAAAATAAGCAGGAACGTTTTGCCAAAGCTGAGGATCTCTGTCAATTTGATTTAGGCAATTTGCCTTGCAGCAGCTAAGTATCAGTAGAAAATGAAGGCATTGATCAAACGGGGAACCTCCTTTTTCCTGTTTAAGGCTCTGCCAGACTGCAGTGGGGTGGGAACATCAGTATGGGGAGAAGTGGCTGAAGAGAAAAAGGGAGGGAGAATGGAAGCTGTGTTACTGGCCAGTGGTTATATGTTTTGATGCCTAACAGAAATAAAATATTCTGGCATTTCAGTTTTGCCAGCAGCAGAGGAAGGGAGGCATCAGCATGGTGCAGAAGTTGAGGCTCCTCACCACTGAGGCAGCAGTTATGGTAAACATAACACAGTATCCCTCTAGGAAGGGACTTGCTCCCAGCACGGACAGAGAACCTCTGTCTGGATTTGAGGATCAATCCCATGGTTTTCTTGGCATATGGCATGTAAGAGAGCTCTAAATGTACTGAGGAAGTCTCCTCTTGTCCAGGTCAATGCTCTGTTTGCCACCATTCCCAGGATGTAGTTCTCTCAATGGCAAACTTACAGCCTAGCTTCCCACAGAATTTTGCTCCTGAGTTCCTCCAGCTCATTTTTCTGATAGACTCAGCAGTTCTCCAGCTGGTGTCATGTTACACCCAGAGTATTCTGTCAGCAGAAGACCAAAAACAGTGGACTTCCCATCAAAGCACAAGCAAGCCATAGGTATCAGTGTGCAAACTGGCTTGTCAGAAAACAAGGCTGCCATCATGATGCCAAATGAGAGTCAATTCCCTCCCAACCAAAACAGTGAATGGGGAGTGGGATGCCACATACCTGAGAGAAGATGACGAGGGAAGCAACCACTCATGCATGAGACAGCAGGGAGGTATTTCCCCCAAGATACTGACATCAACTCCCACATTAAATATTTTTTCACAGGCAGAGCCAAAGAGATAGTCTTTTATAAATTGCACAATAAATGCAGGAGTAATCAATAATAGAGTAATAAAAAGGTGAATGCTACCTTATGTTAGAGCAGGACCCTCCGCTCCCCTGTGTCAGCTCAGAGCAGAGGGCTGTGGGTAACACGTACAATGAACAGGCCTTCAGGTCCACTGCTCAGCAGGGGGAATCTTGGCCATCCCATTCTTTAGAACTGGCAGCTGAGCCACAGAAAATGTGAAAATTTTTTCCTCAGGGACTTTCTAGGAACTCACTTCAGGAGGATTCCTGTTGCTGGAAAGGACAGGCATCAAAGCACAACATATCCTGTGGGAGGAAAAGGGGAATTCTTTCACAGACATCATCTCTTCCTTATGTAATTAAAAAAGTCAATGGGAAACAAATCCAGACATGAATATTTATCTTCAGCTTCCTGGTAAGCACTTCACTGCATTAATTCCCCTGGCCTTCTTCCAGTTTTTTTTTTAATAGAGAGAACACAGATACAGTGGCTCCCCATAAGGACTTGGGCACCTGGGGACATGGTGTCTGAGAACCTGTTGACCCCCAAGTTGTCTGACTGAACTGACGCATGCATCTTCATCCAATATTTTCCCTGAAGACTCAGCCCTTGATGTAGTATTTTCCATAAAGGGTAGCACTGCAGTAATTCTGTTAAAGAGCAGTGCTGTGAAACTGCTTGCTGAGCCCTTCCCACCCTCATCTTGGGGAGATGTCTGAGGGGATAAGATAGAAAGGGATGTCAGCCCAGCTGCATTAATTTTAGACCTCAGCAGGACACAGGCCTCCTGTGGGCCTGCTGCACAAGGGTGACGTTCGTTGCACGAGGCCAGACTGTCAGGGCTTGGGAAGGGGCCACAGACACACCCTGAAGGCAGCATTAAAGAGGGCAGCCTACTGTGCCTCTGCCTTCCCCAAAAACACTCCAATGCAGCTCTGGTAAGACACTGGAAGAGGTTTCCCAGAGAGGTAGTGGATGCCCCATCCCTGGAAAAATTCAAGGTCAGACTGAATAGGGCTCTGAGCAGCCTGATCAAATTAAAGATGTCCCTGCTTGTTGCAGTGGGGTTGGACTAGATGGCCTTCAAATGTCCCTTCCAATCCAAACCATTCTATGATTCCCTGATTCTATTATTCTTTTCATGGTCTGGGAAAGGAAAGAAACTCAACCAAGATCTCCGTGAGCAAACCCCATGCCCCTGCTGCCAGTGCTCCTCTACTCAAGTATGCTACAACCTACTCTGACTTCTTATGTGTAAGGGAGCCCCAGCCCCATAAAACAGCCCCATAAATCAGCTCACCCTTTTTGCTTTTCTCAGAGGCAGGTGTGTTTGCAGAGTCAAGAACCACCAGGTTAGGAACAGCGTAAGTTAGATTTTTTTGTATAACCCTACTTTTCCTCCCCCTTGTCCAAACACTGTGGTGCTTTACTTTTACCCCACAGGTTTCCTGTCCACACAGAATGAGCTGCAATATGCAATCTGCACAAACACATCAGTCCCTCTTGTTTTATCTGTGTTTATTAGCCACTCTCTACCCAATCTAGGCCCTCAACATACTATTATTTGTTTCCTGCCATGGTACTTTTCCCATTGTACCTGCTCCTTCACAAACATTAATGAGATTAAGCTTCCAATGTCTGGATCATCCACAAGATTCTTGCTCAACCTGGGTTCCTGCTGTATCCCCTGGGGTCCCTGTGGTGGGAAACTGACTACAGAATATCTATCTATCTATCTATCTATCTATCTAGCTAGCTAGCTAGCTAGCTATAGCTATAGCTATAGCTATAGCTATAGCTATAGATAAATATGCCTATTTATAGTGGGCAGAGTTAGAAACCCCTCAGGGAGTGACTCTAATCACCTTTCTGGCTGCAGGTAGAGGTTCCCTTTTCAGCCTATTTTGGGACTTTGGAAAAATACCATTAAAAAGGAAAGATTATTTCAGAGCAGAGAAATGTAATTTTCTGAAACTTATTCTCAGAAACCAATGAATCACTTTAACAAAACCTGTTTTACAATAAGCCTGTCCATTAATTAACCATGCTGAAGCAAGTTTTTTCCAGAATGGAAAATTTTAAATAAAATAATGACTGGCAATATTATAAGCAACTGCAAGGAAAAAAACCCAAAAAACAACAAAACCCAGAATCAGAGGAAGTGCTGCCTAACTTTACCTGTCACTGCCCCTAACAGACAGATGGCCTTCCCACAACACCAACACCTTTCCTGTCAAATTTAACAATGTTGTCATGTGAGTACCAACTCAGTGGGACTTCTACCTTAATAAAGATTAACAAAAATGTTGAATATGGACTTCTAATGTAATGTGATAAAATCATGTAATAAGAAATAAGAAAGTGCAACAGCACAAAATGTTGTATCTCACAAGAACTGTACTTCCTTGTAAGTCAGGAAGCCCAGGTAGTTTACAGGGCACATGAGATCAGGAAGTCCATCAAGATGTTCCTGGCACAGATTAGTCACAGGACTATTTATTCAAGGATCAGTCACATGTGTGGAAAGTTAAAAAAATAAAATAAAAGGAAGTAGCAGTTAGCAATCTTCTGGTCTGTGAGCATAACTGATGTGCTCTGTAATGCTCTATGGATCTCATGGTGCACACAAGCATGCCTGTTCTCACTACTTCATGACAAGAAGCTGATTTTCGTGCAAATCTAAACAGCAAAGTGCAACTCTGAATTACAAAACTGAGAGTTGGGACCTCGCTGCAGAACTGCCAACATCTTCTCCTTTACAGGCAGATGGCAAAATTGTCATAATAAGATGCTTGAGGAAGAATTCACCAGTAACACTTGGAGGGGTGTAAAGAGACTATCCCTCTTAATTGAGGAAGGAAACATCAAACCAGTAGCCCCAGACTGTAATATCCCTGTATATATCTGTCCCCAGAGATGGGGTAGAAATCTCTGCAGTGGAAAACGATCAGTTCCAGGATGCACTATTGCAGAGTCACGTCTAGCAACCCAACTGTTCAGTCAAAAGAAGCAGGGAAAGATAGCACCACGTCCACCAGCCCACTGGCAGGAGATGTGCCGGGCTCCTGCGTGGACATGTGCAGATCACCCATGCTGAGCATGATTAAGGAGAAACACACATTTGGTGTTGGTGACTGCCAGTGGATTCCTTGCCCCTCCCAAGTGCTGGTGACTGAGAAAGTGCTATCTGTGTTAAGCTGTTTCTGCCAGAGAGAACATTTGTGTCCTGCTCATATGGAATCAATTTTTACTCATTTCCCTACCCATTTTTACATCTTAAAGGCATGCCATCTAAATTACACTTGTACCTTTGCAACAAAGCCCATGGGTCATCACCATGAGAAGGACTCAGAGAAGTGTGCCATGGGAAAAGAGGCCACGCAGGGAGGATGCAGAGGAAAGCTTTTCATGACCAGTTGCACAAGACAAGTCTAACAGTGGCAACTGACTCTCAACCCTGACAACATGGGCCTATATTAGGTATTCTTTCAGTTCAGTCAGGTATTACCAAAGCTCATGGCAGGGTTCCCATCCTTTTCACTAACCCTGTGATCATGCTGCTCTACCTTCAGCAGCCCATGCAGGCTTACATGGTACAGGAGGGAGGTTCAGGACATAATGTGCAGCAACCAGCAGGTTCCAACAGCTTTCTTACCATGTTGCATAGAATTTTTTGCTTTGCACAAGACTCCTTCTGCTGCAGACTCCCAGCATAACAGGCATAGAAACAGGGAGTGTGAGTGGCGCCTTCCCCAGATAGATTTCACACTTCTAAGGCACAGAGAAGGAAACCAGCGTCACTTTGATCAAGTGCCATGCGCTGTGTACAGTAAATGACGGTACACCACTCCCTCTGCACTTGACACTTTGCCAGTTTGGCATACTTACTCTTGATCTCTGAGTGTCACCCCTTTTCAGTAAAGGGAAATATTTTCAGAAGTGAGCAAATTACCTAGGAGCCCCAGCCCCATCACTGCTCAGTGAGGCATTACATCCATTTGGTGGTGTGCTCTTCATGCAAGTGATTAACAGGTCAGTCACCAAGACGTGGAGTGAAACAAATACCACCACGGGGAGCTTGAATCTGAGTCAGACACTCTCTGGAGATGCCCATTGGCCTTCAAAGAGACCTGAGGCTCACTGTAACACATATTTTGGTCTTTCAGACAACTGCCAGACCCTGTTCCTAGCTTCCAGTCCACAGCCCAGATGTATCCTGCCTTTAGTTCAGCTCCCAACTGAGATATACCCATGAAATAATTTTATTATATACCAGCATCTGATTACCTCATTCCTGATGAGGAGGACTTTCCTCCAGAAATGAGCCCATTACTTGGATGGGCTGCTCAAGGACTGCAGCTTCTTCCCAGGAAGAGACATTTACAGGGTCTCTTTCTCAGCCCCGCACTGCTTTCCTTCCCAAGTGTGTGGCTCACAAAGGGGCTGCCTCTGCCCACTACTGCTTAGAGCCCACCTGACACCTGAGGCCATTGCCACCTGCAGGCTGAGGGGCTTCCTGTTCCCACAACCTGGAAAGGATGGAGAAATAGGGTCTGCAGAGGTGAACTCTTGCTGTCAATAGAGGCTCAGTGAGCCTAGGAACAAGAGGTCTAAAGCCTCTCTGTAGACAAAAGTATGCTCTGCAACATCAAGCATCAAGGTCCCATGCTGTAGTAGATCAAGTTCCTCAAGCACAGTGGGCTCACAACAGTTACCCTTATACCAGCTCCACTCACAGAGCCCAATACCACCCCATTCCCACTTAGGCTGCTGAATGCAGGTGGTGCAGCAGGTATTTGTCACTCCCACCACAGAAGAATTCCCTTAGATTGGATGAATTCAGCACCATCATTACCCTGATCATGCACCTATACCTTGCACTGTGAAGCAGAGATGGTGGTCTCACAAGCTTTAGGGACATTTACCACTGCCAACATCAGACCCTGCCCCTACTATTTCCTATGTTATCTCTGTGATCTGTCAGGGAGCAAAAGCCATGTGAGAACATCCTTAAGTGTGAGCACCAGGTTCCCCTAGGACAAGAGATGAAATATTCACTCTGACATATTAAAATAAACCAACTCCTCCTTCTTTGGAGCCAGATTGTGAATATGTAGGGTGTGTGTAGTCAGATGAATGTCATTGCCAGATAAGAACATCTCTCACAATCATGCAGTGTCGAGAGCCCAGGGAACGCCAGTTACTGATCACTGTCACGTCAGTACAGTGCAAAACAACAACTGCTCTCTTTGCTGTTGTCACATTGTGACTTTTCTGAACCTCAACAGTCATCCATGAGCAGTCTCTGAGACCGTCCACAAGGAATGACTCTTTGCTTTCTCTTTGTCCATTGCCATGTCTTTATCCCTGGTGACTGCAGGTATAAACGTGTGCAGGGAAGGAGTAGAACTAAACTTCCTAATAAGACAAGTCTGGCTTACAAAATGCTACGGAAGGCACACAAAGAGAAATCCTGTAGCTGAAACCTTTATAAAATGTTTAGTATAACTAAACAGAGCAAAGAGTGACAATACGGGCATTTCTTGCCTGGGATAAGGTGAGCACAACCTTCTGAACTCTTCTGTTTCCCCAGCATTTTCCTCCTGTGCTCTGTACAACCCAGACTCAGATAAATAGAGAAATTACTACAAAGTATTAAAACTGTCAAAATAAACTGAATTACATCTGACATAGAGTCCTATTTCCCATCCTGCTTTGCATAGTCATTTATAGGCAGGGGACAATACCTTTCCTTTCACAGAAGTGTAAATAAATGTTCCAGTGCCAGACACAGACACTGCAGCTGAGAAACAGGGGAGGATATTCAGCCCTTTCAAACCATGGGAGCAGACAGAGGAAAAGGGCCAGTTTGACAACACATGGAAAACTGTCAGCTGCCCTCTTAAATTGGGAAAGACAGTGTAGGTTTAGATCCAAGAGAAGTATTTATTTTAAAAGATAACAAAGGATTGACAGTTGAACATCAGTAACAAGATGGTAACAAGCTAGAGGAACATCTCACCTATTACCCACGTAGCTTCAGGGAGTGTCGCATCCCAATCCAACATCTGCCCAGGTATTTAAAAAATTACTTCAACAGAGATCAGCACTGTGTAAACATCTCCTTCCTGAGCTGGGGCACCGCAACCAGACCTAGGGGTGGAGTAGAAAGCATAGACTTAGGTTGGTCTACTGTGGTAGTGGAGGTCTGAGAGCAGCAACCTGCAGTCAGATTTTGCCCAGCCAATTTGGGTATGCAGAGCAGAGTTTGCCTGCTGGCAAGGACCCCCATTAGAGACTGCCTTCCCTTGTAGGAACCTGGCCTTCACCAAGCACTTGCTGCCTCAAAGCTGCGGCTTTGCTTCTGCTTTCCTGCAAGCCACAAAGAAAAGATGCACACTTGGACAGTCTGCTTCAGCCACTTGTGCTGGAGTCTGACAGCTGAAATGAAGCAAGAACCCCATTTGGTGTCTCATAAAAGACTTTCTAAAGAAGTTTCTTTAGAAAAAGAATCTAATACTGCTAAGACTCTGCTTTTTATTCTTCCATGTCTGAAAACAAAGAACACTGGCACAACAAGCAGCAAGGGAAGAATGGCAGAAAAACAGGGGAGATGTGTCCTGGTCCAGGCAGGGGCTGGAGCAATCTCTTAAGGAGAAGTCAGCAGACTGGTACTGGTAATATAGGAATATAATGGAATATAATTCCTATTGTAGAGACTCTGTATGACACTGAGACAAATATTTCCTCTGTGACACACAGGAAACAATTCCAGCTGCCTGTGCTCCAGTTCCCCTTCTGGAAATGGGATTGTCTGGCTCATAAGGACCAGTCCCACTGGCATTCAGGTCCTTACCCAAGTGCTCTCAACATGAGGACCAGCTAATCCAGCCCTCAGGAGAAGGACATCCCAGCACACTGTGGCAGGTAGTAGGCTGTGTTGAGCCAGTCCCCACTGCATGAAAAGAGAGTCTGTATAATGCTCAGTGTTCCTGAGGCTAGCCTGAGGAAAGAGATGAGTACAGCAGGGAGGAGATGGGTGGGCTCATGCCTGCAGCTACTCTGGCGGCAACTGGCAGATCCTGTTACAGTTGTGACCCTGGCACCCAGAGGTGTTATCTGATGGGGTGGGACTCTTATCCCCTTGTCAATTCTGATAGTGAATGTGAGCAACCTGACAACCCTAGGCTTCTCTCCCGTTAGGCTTAAAATGCTGGGTTGTAACTCCCAGTGTGCCAAATAAAAGCACTCTAGGAAATTTTTCCATATACCTAGAAAACTGTTCACTATGAAGCTTCTGTTTCTCAGAGACTCCTCAAATAATCTCTCTCATTGGAAACCCCAAGCAATGGGGACCCAAGACACCCTAATTTTCTGCTGCAGCTCTGGTTAAACACCCACGCAGCTGCCGAACTGCCAATCACAAATCAGGAAGATTCAGCTAGTCCTGGGCAACCCCCTTGCTAGCACTCAGGCACCTCTTTCCTCATTGTTGCAAAGCAAAGACAAATAGAGTTGAAAAAACATGGGTAGGCATGGGGGTGGGAGTGAGGGCTTCTGCCAGGTATGGGGTGAAGCAGGAGCATGAAGGGAGGACTCAGGGAGAAATCATCAGAGCAGATACCCTGCTGGGCAAATCCAGGTGGCCTAATTGACTGCCTTGCCCTGGCTGGGTTATGCCTCCTGTGACATGTTTCCTGAAATAGGGATCTGCATGTCTGGTTCAATGAGAGCAGGCTGTCCTAGCAGTGTTTAGAAGCTATGTAAGCTACAGAAGGCTACAAAAATTAGCTACACAAGCTAATTTGACATATAATATTTCAGGAACTTACAATTTATTTTTATGGTTTGTTAAAAATAAATAAATAAAGGCCCATCAGAAAAAGAAAATAAAGGGAGGAAAAAAGACTAAACAAATAATAACATGCGTGTGTGGGTTGGTATGAATACCCAACCACAGGGCAACATTTGGTCCCATTGACCTTTTTGCTTAAATTAAGGTAATTACTCAACTACTGACAATAGGCTGCTGTGTTATGTCTGTGGATTTGCTCATAGAGAGGGATATGACAAATAATTTGACACGTGCCAGTGACTTCAGATTTGTTCCAAAGTCTGAGGATATATTGCTCTTACAAGCAAAATTATTAAACCTTGATTAAATGCTAAGATCTATAGAGATGGAAATGTGGAAAGGTGGAAAGAGATGGATTAGATAGACAGATAGATAGATAGATAGATAGATAGATAGATAGATAGATAGATAGATAGATAAACTCAATGTACCTTAAAATAGATCTAGTCAAGTAATTTCTGCTGTAATCTCTGTCTGAGGGTAATGGACTTTAAACTCAGCAGCTTTTATTTTCCAAGGGCTTTTCTGTCCTAAAGTTTTCTACTAGGAAAATCAAACCTGTGTATTTTAATATAGATAATTCAGTGTGACTGACTATATGTTCTGTTGTTGACCTGGCCCAAAATACTCTCAAGTGCATTTGCATACTGTGATGCAATGTCTTCTAAATGTTTGCATTTCCTTCCCATAATATAACAATTTGCTGGTTCACATGAGGGAATGGGGCTACCATTCAACCTGGGTTGTGTGGCCCCATACAAATATTCTTTGTAATACTGGAGGAATGCAAAAGAAAGCAATTTCTGCTAAAATGAATGAAATTACTCAGAACATTGCCACCTTGAAAAGTCAAATAGCCCATTCCCTTCAGAAATGTCAATAGAAGCAATTTACAGATGTAAATGCTTTAGACTTTTTCCTTCAACTACCCTTCTGTTTTTTAAATGTATAGTCAATGTTTGACATTAAACAAATGCTGAAGCATCTATTTCATTAAATACAAATTCTCATCTTTATTCTGCTTCCCTTCAGCATAACAGCAAACATACACATGCACATAAAAAAGGGTAATATTTTTCTAGCTCAAGTTATTAAGTTATAGAGCAGATTTGATATTATGTAAAATAAACTATGTCTCTGACAAAAAGAACTCATAACTTGCATGCTTACACTGTGTTGACAACCTTTAAATGAATCTTAGAAACTTTTGCTGCTTGAGGTTGAATATTTCATCTGTGCACTGTAACTGCTTGCAATGGCTCATTGAATGCTGATAAAACAGATTTTCTTTTTACAATGAATGAAACAACTGGGATGAGGCAGAGAAGACCTCAGGTCATAAGGTTTGCAGAATGAAAGAATGACATTAAACTTTGGAGTTTAGTACTGTTGAGAGCAACAGGAGTTCACTCGCCAAGCACCAAGGTTCACCCCTGAAGCCAGGCTGCCTGTGAACACTTCTGGGGCTGAGCCATCTGGTCCCAAGGCTCTGTTCATGTTTGCAGTTTCCCACAGTAATTTTTACACCCACAATTTGATGCCTCTTGGGGAAATAAGGCTAGTATTTTTTTAAAGATTTGAGAGTTCATGACTATTCTCCTTAAGGGTTAAGAGCAAATTCAAAACAGGTATTTGGAAATATTCGCAAACTCTGATGCTGTTTAGACTGAAGGATGGAGGTTTAACTAAACCCCTAATTTTGATCTCAGTGAGGAATAGGCCTGGTGTCACTTGTTTTTCTTCGTGGAACAACATACAACACCAGGGAGAAGTAGAAACTGGAAGGACACCTACAATCTGAAGGTGAGAAAATGTAGAAAACATTGATGCTCCACGCAGACAAGCAGAACACTGGATGGAGATGAGGCAGAAAGGTGTTTATACCAGAGAAGGCACTTATATCTTGTTCATGGTGTTTTTGTAACAGTCTTATCATTGAGATCCTCAGCTGAGGGGTATTTTGGGCCAAACCCTCAGCTGGTGTGAAGCAGTGCATTTCCATGTCACAAGCCTTAATATATCAACAGAAGGGTCACAGAAAACAGAAAATGAATCCTTCCCTACAGATTGATTCATTGAACTTTAGCTATCCCTCAGCCACATTTCCCCATACCTATTTCTAGATGTCCACTGCCTTTTTAGTCAGTCGAAGGCTATGAAACAAAATACATGGTCTAAACTGGCAAATCCATGCATTATCACTGCTGTAGCCCCAGCTGATTGTCTGCTCCTTGAACACTATCCCAGAAATATCTGTGGGACTCTCATTTCCATGATGGTTCTGGAGGTCTCACCTAAACATCCAGATGGCAATGAGCCCCTGTTGCCACAAAAGTGCCTCCAGCTTTCCCTCCCAAGGCCACCAGACTGAGCACAGCAAGCAGAAGAATCCAACAAAACAAAGCCAAGCAGCGTCCAGCTGTTATTTTAAGCCAGGAGAGGGGATGGAGGGAGGGAGTGGGGGGAATTAACCACTCGGCAAAAGCTGGGAAAGCATTTAGTTTTGGCTGATGGCCTCTTGTGGCTGTGGTTTCCACAACGTCTCTGTGTTCTATCTGTGTCAGGATGGAACCAGCCTCCTGAAATAGACTGAACAAGCTAGACTGGAGCTATTTTAATACCTAGAGCTTGTTCCCTTTAGATTTTTTTGAGTGAGGGGATGGAGTGGAAGAAGAGAGACAACAAGTAAGGGTGATGTTATTTTAACACATGCAAAGGAGCTGTCAGAGCGTAGCAGTTTAGCTGTCTCAGCACACACCCCCATCCGCCCCATCATTACTACGTGCAAGGATGCACAGCCTGAGACAGCACCTGCGTAGACCAGAATTAGCTGGGTTTGTGTATGCACACGCACACATCTTGTTGGAAAAGTGTCATGGTTTCCTTCGCGTCACACTGAGAGGAAAAAATGAGTTCATGTCTCCAGGCGTGTGACGTGCGAGCTTCTCACGGTGGGTCTTTCTTACCCAAAATACACACAGATCACTCCCTCATCATGCAGTTATAAGAGCTTGGTCGCCACGGTTCTGCTCTGGAGAGCAGCTCCTTCCCGGCATCAAATGTTGGAAAGCTGGGAACGGGTGGTAGGATAGTGTGCAAAACAAAGTCTCAAGAACACCAGGTGGATTTTTACACTTGCAGCCAGTTTTGATACTATCTTTTGCTGTGTGATAAGAGGATAGGCTTTCAGAAACTTCATCAACAGAAGCAATACAAGCCAGCCTTTTCCCCAGGCCTGCATGGATCCTTGTTTCATAATAGTTCAGACCACAATTTCCTCTTAGCTCTTCCCTGATTTTTCAGCAACAAATTGTATGTCTTGAAAATGTCCTCTCAGTTTGCCAGTGCTGCCCTTTCAAACATCAGTGCAGGAGGAGATTTCAATATCTGTGTCTAAAATATTTTCCTACATTATTTATAATCAGGTCGACATTAAATTTGTCTTGGATTACATTGTATTGGTCTTGCTCATGACACACTGTTCTGAGGGCTCAGCCCCTCCATGGCAAACATGAACAGCGTTATCCTGATTTATACTGGGCAACTGTCACCTGATATGATGCTACAGAACAGCATATCAGTTGTACCCCTGACACATGACAGCTCCACTTTCTTTAACAGATGAAAGAAAAGCCATACAGCACCTCTAGGATGGTCAGAGAACAACTTGGTCCAAGGAGGACATTCTTCAGAAGCTGATGAAGCTCCTTTGGCAGCCTCTTCGTATTGCTAAAGTCCTAGCAAAAGTATTTTGCTCCCCAGTATCTGGATTGCTCATAGTCTTTGCACACTCTCTGTGTTGAAGTAAGGTCTGAATCCCTTGTGATACCCCTACATTAGAGCAAAACATCCTAAAAACTCGTGTGAGGTATTCTGTTGCTTCTTTCAAGGTTAACTAATTCTTTTGCCCTTGCAACCAGACCTCCTCAACACAGTCAGCTAGTGAGGTCATCTTCTCTATCAGATAGAAGGAGCTAAAAACATGACACAGGAGATGTCAGCTCCATTGGCTGCTCATCTCAGTACCTGCAGCCAAAACAGAAAGCTTACTCAGGTTGCCAAGTAAAAATACCTCTTGTGGGCACATTCCTTGCAGAGTACACAAGAAAGCAAGTTGAGAAGACAGCAAGGGAGGACAGCAAGCAGAGTCAGACAGAAGCAAGAGTGGNAGGGGTGGTGGAGAGAGAGAAAAGAGTAGTGGGGAGGGGAAAAACACAGGTGAAGACCTATAGACAAGGCACCAAGTGAGATGGGGCACACTGATTTCATTAGCAGTAAATGTCATGGCAGACAACACAACTGTATGATACAGTGCTTTCTTAGGCATGCACAGTGAAATTCTAGCTCCATTGAAGACTATGGCCAAAACCCCGTTGACTTCAGTAACACCAGGACAAATGGAGCTGCCCCTCACCTTCCAGCAACCAGCTCTGACCACAGTCAAGATCCCTCCTGCAATCTGATCCTGGTTCTCCAGTTTCACCCATCACACTGCCAGAACCAGACTCGTAGGGGCAGGCAGAGATAGCAATGCACAAATGGCCATTTTGTGTTTTTCCTATTTTCCATACATGGCAACAAGCAAAGCAGGCAACTAAGGGCAGAATTTAGCCACTGCGGCCTGTTGCCCTTCAGAATGGTCTTCTGTCCCAGCAGAATTTCCTCTCAACATCACTGCCCAGGAAAAAGAATCAACTCCTAACTACTACAATGGGTAGCTATAAAATTCCAGTTTGCTCAGAGCTTCGTGCAAAATCACTGAAAATATTTCCACTACCTTTGGAAAGCAAAGTGTGCAGTGACATTAGACTGTGGAGAGTTGCAAACATACTGCAGCCAGCAGAACAAGCTCTTACAACAGGATAGACTGCAAGATCTTTCTCGGTCTTCTTTGTCACCATCATTTGATGAGGCAGTGATCAAACCTATGCAATGTGGGGATGTATAAAACTTTAAATGTTTTATGCATTTTTTTAAGGCTCCTCACAGTGTAGATCCCCCACCACAGGACATGCTGTCCTCAGGACAGCTGAGACCTTGGCCTTGCTTCCCTGGACTCCAACATTACACCCAACCAAGTTAGAGGCCAGAGTCATTAACTTCAAAGTGTCTCAGTGCAAAGGCCGGGATAGCAGAAGGACCAGCTATCACTTGAGATTAATGTCGTGGCTGAACGCTTGACTTCTTCAGCATTTGGGAAATTTCAACTGCAAGATGAACCTTCCTCTAGCTGTCTGGAACAGGTGTGGGTTCATGCATGGAGTGTGACTTCTACAAGAAGTCACTGCATTTCTTCTACTCCAAGTGTGAGGGAATTTCTACAAAGGACCTGTTTCATCCTTCAATGATACAAATGAAAATTGAAAGGAAAAATAACACCCCCTAAGTGTCTTCAGCGTAGCAAGACATTCCACCTTTCTTTTGACAACCATACATGTCCTCATGCTGCTCAGGTGTTCAAAATAGGGATTGTAAGAATCCCTCCACAAAACTAGCTCAAAGCTTCTCAGCATGGTAGGCAAACAGAAATTTTACTCTCCTGAGAGAAACTGCACAAACAAATGGGAGAGAGGAGCTCACTTTGCTGCTCTTTCTGCATCTGGAATGCTGGGGAAAATATGCTTCCTAACTCTTCTCAACAGCTGCCCACCCAATGGGCAGCATCCCATATCTACCCTTAGCAACAGTGAACATCAGCCAGAGTCTTTTGTGCTGTGGTACTGACAAGGTATGCAATAGCTTAGGATAATTTTGATGCTTCTGCAAACCAGCTGCCCCAAGTGTTTGGCTGTTTTGTCAATGTTTAGTGTAAGTCATATCTTCTACTAGGAGAAGGGAAGGGAAGGGAAGGGAAGGGAAGGGAAGGGAAGGGAAGGG
>VWZN01010780.1:409651-449601 GCA_013396955.1 Regulus satrapa | reverse complement strand
AAAAAAAAAAAAAAGTAGAGTTTTTTTGTTGGGGGAGGCAAAGGGGTGGACAATTCAACATCAAGATCTGAGAATTGATCTACCATATCAAACTCACTTTAGGCTTCACAAAGTTACCCTTCTTAATTGGAAGCTGCCTGAAAGGAATTACTAAGCAAAATAAAATATTTGAAATGCTTATTCCTATTGTTACTCTGCTCCATTTAACTGCTCTGGCAAACCTGCTATTGGTTACAAATGTCTTCCCTGTGCCAAATCAACCCAGCAATAATGAAATGTCCATGCCCCTGAGTTACTCTGGGCCCTTCGTCTCCTGGCAGCTATTATTCTTTCTTACCTATGCCTGTGGCTGTGTGGTGCTTTGAAACTGGTGCATGTTCACAGAGGCCTGCAGCCTGTCAGGAAGACACCTGGCCACATGCAGGCTTCTCACCCATATGCCACCAACTCACAGCAGCCCTGGGCTGCGTATCCCAGGTGTCCTCATGCCAGGGCATATCTTCTCTTCTGCCGCTGTCTCGTCCTTTCCCACAACCTCATGCCTCTCCACTCCAAACCTGCCTGACTCCTGGGTCCCCACACCCAGACCTAAGTGAATGTTCAGGTGAACACTTGGGTCCAAGCCAGCAAGGCCATTGCTATGTTCTTATGTGCTGTGTATGCTCCAATAGGTCTTTTTGTTCTTTTATGTGAACATAAGTTCACCAGAAACTCAAATACATCTAACTTGTCGAGTGATGACAGATCTTCTAAGACAAAATGCCTTCTGCCCTGAATGCTTGCACAGCCTGGCCCTAGATTGTATGTTTGTATGTTTGTGATTGTATGTTTGTCGAGACCCCACGTGGTCCTATGACTTCATCATCAAGAATATTCCCAAGCATTTGGGCAAACTATTGCATTTGGGGAATAACAAAACACCCACAGAACTTCACAAACACCAGCACTGCTGGGAACCCCAGCAGCCAAGCAGACCAGTATGCTCCCTGCTCCACATGGCCCAGCATGCCTACAACATCATCCAGAGCATGTGAGCAGCTCCACGTGTGTGCCCCCGTGCCCTATGGACTCTGTCTGGAAGGCCTGCACAGCCCCATGATCTGCCTGCCTTGGAGGAGGTGGTGTTCAGAGAGCCACACCTGCAGAGCAAGTATCTGTCACTGTGAGGCATCCTTCTGTTGTAGGGGCAGCCAGAAGGTATCACCACAGACTGGAAAGCTACACCATCTTCTTCCTCACTTTACCACTTACGGTGAGCCTGAGTCAAGGACTGAGGTGATGTGGGTGCCCCAAGTCACCAAGCAGCAGATGGCTTCCTAGTGTGTATGGCAACAACCAGAACAGTGGTGTGCAAACCCCCTGAGAAATATACCCAGGCCTCCTTCATCCCTACAGTAAAGATCACCTTCTGCTTGCAGAGTGTCCAGCCAAGCACAGAGATCTCTGTGTCCTGTGTCTGCACTCTGCATGAAGGAGACTCAGTATGGCTTCACCTTGAGATCCTGAAAGCTTCAAGACTCATACAAGTTAGTGCCAAATACTTCTTTGTGAGAACCAAACCCCAGGGTAAGATTTGGGGTGTGAACAGCTTCTGAAAATTCTTGCATACCAGTGTGGGTTTCCTTTGGTGGATAAATTCACACACAAGGAGAATGGACTCATCTTTAGCCTCCAGACAGTAATAAGCTACCCAATGTCCTGCTGGAAAGTTCTCAAAAGTGATGTTTTTATGGGTGGGATAAAAGCCTTCAGAGATGAGTCCTGAAATCCTCTCATTCCTGACTAGGTACATCTTTCAGAACAAAATTAATTGTAATTTTTCTTTAGATGAGACTAGCAGTCATTCCCATAAAATTCTGTAATGGATATTTGTTTTATGTCAGTGAAAGCAAAGTCTGGCCTTTACATTGGCCTGTGTCACACCTATGTGGCTGGATTTCACCAATGCTACAAACTGGCAGGTCTGTCAGTGTTGCACTTGCACCCTGAATTCTGGTTCCCAGCTGTATCCCTTTTGTCTCCAGCCCAAGCAGCACATGCAGGTGCTGGGATGTCCTTTTTAATAACAGATCATGCCAAAAGCTCATTAACAACTCCTTGAGACTGAGGGATGACCTAACATTGAGTATGTGCAGAAAGGGAGTGTGTGGCAGGCCTGTAGGTGCCCTAAGGACTGCACACACCTTCGGACAGGCTTGCCTCCGGGCACGGTGCAGTCCAGTTGCCATCTCCAGTATATGCTGTTAGGTCCATCTACTCTGCCTTGGTTTTGTGTGGTTGAGTGACTTTGAGTTTCTTTCATATTTCACGTTTCCTGCGTGTTCCCTCTGCTGGTGTGCTATTAGAAGGGTCAGGCATTAATTTGTGTGGTTTTATAATTGATGTGCCTGCACCTGAAGGTCACAACAACAATTTGCACCAGGAAAAGTGGAACACTCAGAGGAAAGCCTTGCTCATTTTCTGCACCACAAGGGAAGTCTCTGGACCCTGCACATGACTCAGACATGGTCCACAGCAACTGCAGGATTCTGGCATCAGCCTAATGATTTTGCAGGGCTGCCTATTGTACTCTAATCACCTGCTCTCATGGGCAGCTGCACCAGCGTGACAGGTTTTCCTGCCTCTTCAAAACATAACGCTGGCCAATGGATATGGGCAGAACTTACTGTTTACACTTTTCTGCATGGCAGACATGTCCTGTTTTTCTGTGGGAAACTGCTGCCTGGGAGGAAATAGTGACTTCCTTGTACGTCCTGTGTGTTACCTTTTCATTCCATCTTCACTCTAAATCTCAGGACTGAGATTTTCCAATTGACCAAAAGGCTTTGAAATTCAGGCCCCCAGCACCTTGATGCAAGAACTGCAAGCTAAAATGTTCCTCAACTTTCTAACACACTTAGTTGCTTCAAAGCATGCTTTGGAGTGGGGATTATATCTGACAGCAGCGACCAGAAAAGCCAGTGTTGGCAGTAAGCACAACCCAAAGAATTGTTTCCTTCACCCAACTTTGAGTAAAGCAGGCTCCAAGAAGAAGAAATCCTAACATGAAGTGCAGCCCACCAAGACCCAGAAAACCCCAGTGCCAGGGGCTCACTGACCTCCTAGTCATTTCCTTGTCAATCACTGAACTTGGGAGGGAGGTCCAAAGGAAGACAGGTAGGTTCCATGGCAACTTTAGCCTCTCTGTGCTCACCAGGCTCAGCAAATCAACATGCTGGCCTGGCAAAGCAAGGAACCTGTTAGCCTGCTGCGAAATACGCGGTGGTAAATGAAATTACTCCAGTCCAAAAGCCAGCCTCATTTACTTGAAGATTTTATGCTGATGCCAGAAAGCATGGTGCAGGAGCAGGAAATGGAAAAGTTCCTCCACAGCCCTCAGGAAAGCCATATCTTCCTAGACTACATCCTGAGCTTCTCTGGGCCTGTATACGAGTGCATAGAATTGCCACCTGTGTAAAGGAGTTGTAGAGCATGATGCTTTTATAATGCCAAGGAGACACAAATGCATACAAAGTTATGGGTGTCTTTCTAATGCTCTGGTGTTTTCTTGCACCAGGTGGAATGTGGAGAGGGGATCCACAGTCCTCTGGGGACTGCACAGACAGGGAGGCTATTTGACTCTCTTGGCGTCTGCAAGGATACAAAATGAGTGTGATAGTATCAATAGAGGCTCTAATTAATGTTTTGCCTGCCAGACAGAACCCCTCTGGAACTGAAAAGAGAGACCTGGAAACTGCAAATGGCAAGGGTGATACAGGGCGACAGCTGGAAAGAGAAAAATCCAGTTGACTGTAGACCTGATCTACAGTTCTAAGAATTGCACATGTCCACTACCTGTCTCTAGCCAAAGAATGTGAGATTGTATGGGCTGCCTGGCTCACCCAGCCTGGTCCTCAGTTCTCACAGGCACTACATTTCAGGAATATATCTAATTCCTTCTTAAAAGAGGCCTGGAGTAGAAGTCTGTTTCAGAGCCTGGTTACTGAACACAACCACTCCAGGGTTATGGCATGTTTAACAGAGATCATGAACATCATTGGAAAAGTGATTGCAGAAGTGGAGCTTTAGCTAGAGGTGGAATAACGTCAGAAATACTGAGCCTCCTCTGAATTTCCCTCCAAATTTGCTGTCCTGCCCTCATGTGCATCACCTTTGTGCCTTTTAAGATGGAAAAGGCAGCATGCATGCTTCAGTAGCTACCCAGTGTTTGTTTATTTTTTTATGACCCATTTGCCTTAAAATTATCTCGGTCTGTTCTCAGTCTCCACAGATCAGCCTTAAAGTTACCATGTAAATCACAGCTCTCCTCATTCTATACACACAGACGGGGAGCAATAAAGAAGCTATAAAAAGAAATTTGGCACTTTTTCAGCTTATCATCTAAGTGTAATTGGTTGTTCTTTACACAAGAAAGAAGCTGACCTCTTGCCTATATTATTTGCATGGAAGAGGTGAAGCTAGATGGGGTTTTAAGGTGGAAAATTCCTGCAAAAGCAAGAAGTGAATGGCACAGAGAGGTCTATTGGCCCAGCTGTCAGGTCTAGGTTTCACCCTGGCTCACCCCTGCATGGAAAGGAAAAACATGTCTCCTCTCTATGGTGGCTGGGTGGACAAAAGAGTTCAGAGCAGCAGGGATCCTGATTTACAGCCCAGCTGTCCTCACTCAGAGGACATGATCAAAGCATCCTGCGATCCCCCACTGAAGAGATGGGAAGAAACGGCCGACTGGCCATCTGCTTGGCATGTTCAGCTCTAGCATGAGGCCAAGGCAAGTGCTTTGTTTTCATGGACCAGAGCTTCTCACAGTGGCTGCTGAGAGGAAGTGGCCAAAAACTAATTCTCAATTAAGTTTCTGGAACCAGTAGGTGGGAAGTTCCACACAGGCCAAAAGACCATAATCTCGTCTAGAGATGACTTTTTTTCTTTTTTTTTTTTTTTTTTTTTTTTTAAGAAATTAAAGGGTTTGTGATGTCCTGTCCACAAATTTCCTGGTGTACCCTGGAGGAGGCCATGACCCCTGAAATCTTGTGCCCTCTCTCACTGAGGATTGATGCAGCCATTTGGAGACCCAGCAACCAGAAGTATAAAACAGCAATGTGGGATGCTGCTCCCTATGTTGAGCACAGGACCAGGCCTCTGTGGTTATGGGATAAATGTGTACAAGGTCACAAGTCACAAGCCCAGGCTGAGCTCGGAGCAGAGACGACTGTAGTCTCCTCAGGCCTTCACCATAGCATGGAGTGTGAGGCATCTCTAGAGACACGGCTTGACAGGGTCAGTCAGCTCATCATCCTGGAGAAAAGTTGTAAGGCAAAGGGCCTGCCTGGGGCCGTGCTATTTCCAGAACATGGGGCCAAAGGGGTTCCTTGGGATTTGAGGCCAGGGCTTGCACATATGTATACTGCCAACCTGAATTACATGGCATGATGCCACGGACCCCTCACATGCACTGATGACGGCCGGGTCACCAGACCTGGCTCACCTCTCGATGCCTGCTTGGAAAAGGAAGGGCACCTATAGTAAGCAAGTAAGAAAACTGGCTGAAGGGACCTTGTGAGAGCAATCCCACTCCATCCCTGCAACCCCAGCAGCACTTACTCCAGCACAACTTGGTGTTGTGTGTGTTTAATTATTTGATCTTTGGGGCTGCCTTGAGAAGAAAAGCTAAGAAGGGCATTTGTGGAAATGTCATGCAGCTTGCCACCAAAGGGGCAGCTCCAGGGAAGCCTCAGGAGGTGCTGCTCTGTGGCTGGCATGGCTACAGAGCATGTGGGCTGCCTAAGGATACTGGGTCCTCCCACCTGAGGAAGGCTGCAAAGAAAACTGATTAATGCCTGGAGGGCTGGTTGTCCTTCCTGTACGAACCTGAGGAAGGGGTGGGAAAAAGTGTGGAGAAAGGGACTGTAATTTAGGAACATTTTTATATGGGCTATGGCAAATAAGGAATCCTTGAGTCCCTAAAATGATAGACCTAGGCAGAAGGGATGTGCAGAGGACAGTCCCACCACAGCATATGTGGTGGTATGGAGATGGACTTTATGGATGGGGTATCTTCCACTTAGGGCCAGTCCTGCAAACCCAGCTGTGATTCCTCAGACTCAGAAGTTGGAAAATACAGCAAAACACGAAATTCGACCTCTAACATTCCTTCAGTTCCTTCAGGCACCTCACCCTATCCTCTTAGCTCCAATCCTTCAGGTTTAGATCACACTGCCTACCAAGGTGACTGACTTTTGGCCTGTACTGGAGCTTGTTTCTTTAGGCTTGCTCTCACCATCGGAATCACACCCCGAGGCCCAAGCCACCTGCATGGCCACACTTCCCTAACACCACTGCCAGCCTGAAGGAAGTGTTTGAAACATGATGTCCACACCTGGTCTTGACCCCTGCTCTTGTTGTCATTTCCAGTTTTATTCAGTATGGCTTCCTGTATAAACAGATGTATTTTCCTCTCCTGACCCTTCATAAATGCTATTTCAAGGGTGCTTTGAAATTGTACAAACAATCACGTTTTCCACCTTTACACAATACTTTTACTGTCCTTCATTATGCAGATGGGTTTTTTTAGTCCCTGCCTGAGTTAACATTCTTCTCCAGTGGCTCTGACTTTTGTTTACCTCATAAGAAACATGTGCCTTTCAGCCACAGCCCTGAATTTCTTGCATACCAAATAATTTCACTCTATTTCAATCACAGCATTGAATGAGGCCTTCTTATAGCATTGGAGGCCTGTGCCTTCCTCACAGGGATATCAAGGATCATATCAAAAAGACCCAGCCTGACAAAGTTTCCATCCTCGAAGAATTAAAATGCTACATTTGGATGTCTTACATTACCATATAATATGAGCAAGTGAGGAAAAACCTGTCCTTACGTGTCTTAAAGCTTGACTTTTTTTCCTAATCGTGTGATTTGATGCAAGCGAAAAGTATACTTTCTCCCCATGACAGTTTATTTATTTATATTATCTACCACAGATATAACACAAACATGGAAGACTGTAAACGTGAAGGGCTGGGGTGAGGCAGGAGAAGCAGCCACCCCGTCTGTATTTCAGAATTTAGTGCAACCATAAAAACATTCCTGATAAAATACGAGAAGGAAAATCAGCAATGAATGCATCATCACCATCATAAAGGCACTGAGAAGTCAAACACAAACAGCCCTGAAGGGGAGTCTCTGAGGCCTCCAAATTTTGCCGACTTACCGCTACTCCTCTTTTTTTTGTACTTATTAGCTGCCACCCCATCTTGAGTAACATCTCTGAAGCAAGCCCTGGAGAAGCGTGGCAGCCAGAGGCTGTTTTTCCTCTGTTCTCATCTTCTGCTTGAAGACCTTTGCTCCCTCAGCAAATCCTAACAAACTTATATGGCACTTGAATGAACAGCTTAACTGTAAACACAGAGCAGGACCAAAGGTGAGATAAACAGGAGCCCAGCAGCTCTCAATGATCCGGGAACAAGGGGCAGAGTTGACGTTCAAGAATTGGACTGAGACTGATGTTTGCTTGCCCCTGAGATCACAGGATGTTGTTTTGAGGACCCTTTCCATGGGGTTCCCGTTGAAAATTCACCACCTGTTAAAAGCGAAGTGGAAGAGAAGAACAAAATGAACACCATAGCTCAGACCATTGACTGACCCTCTGACATGCTCACCCACTGCCTGGTCATCCATCACACTGACCTCATTAGCAGCAAAGGGGTCCTCCTGCAGTTTATGCTCCCTCTGCTAGTACAGCTCCCTGGGACCGGAGTTTTCTCTCACCAGGTTTGCACAACACACAGAGACAGGGAGAATCAGTGGAAATACTCACAGATAGATAACCATTGTTTTCCTAAGAGCAGACTTGCATTGCTTTTGGCAACATTTGACACAGCCTGCTTCAAAATACTTGCCCTGGACCAGGAACACGAAAAAGCTCAGCAGGATTGCACCGAGAGGGTGCCTTGTTCCTTGAAGAGAAGACTGGTATTAGTTGCTGCTTGCTAACAGCCAGTTAGCTGTGAGCTCTGTGAGACTTCAGCTCATCTGCCTTCTCCCGACACCTCCAGGAATGCGTGTGGCTTCATGGTGCAGTGAAGAGGGTGCCAAGGGCCGCACTGTAAGGCCAGAGTGACTTGACCAGGTGACGTGTGCTTGGAGTGCTGCTACCTGTCTGCAGATGTGCCAGTAGCATGTTGATGAAGCTGCTTCTGCATTCTGTTATTTACCCCCATACCCCACCCAGCATGGCTACACCTGACACAGAGCAGGCTGGAATGTTTTTAAACACAGCTTTTTGCCCTAAAAGATGTCTATATTAAACACATTATTTTTAATAACCAGATATAAATATCAGTGGAAATTTTCATGGCCAAATATGCCAATATGGAAATCTCCTTTGTTCTTTGTTTTGGGTTGAGAAATACATATTCATAAATTTTAAAAATTCAAAATTTTACTGCAGTTTTCATTGTAATGTTTTTTAACTTAATGAGAGCCCCAGCATGCACATCACCATATGAAAGACTTGAAATATTGCCATTTTATTTCCTTTCTTAAATCATGATGGACAGCTGCTATTTAGTACTAATTAAAACACCTTATCTTTTTTTCACAGATCAAAGTGTCTCCTGTTTGTTTTGCAATGAAGCAGTGTGACACTTTTTGTGTTTGACTTTTTGTCAGACTATTTCATTACAAACAAAAGTCACTTTGATCTGAGGAGAAAGATAAGATTTTTTAAATTAGTACTATATAACAGCTGACCTTAATTGTGCTTAAAAATAGAAGAATGGAAGATTTCAAATCTCTTGTCATATCATGCACTAAAACTTTGTCCTAAAACAGGCAGCAATCTCTGTAAAACACAAAAAAGGGACATTAATTAGGATTTTTAACAGATGCTTTGAAATTCCAGGATCTAAATGAAATACAAAATGTAAACCCCCAAATCCCCAAACTAGAAACACTATGAGGATCCATATTGTAAGGAAAGAAAATTATTTGATTTGAAAATATCTTTCAGAATTACTCTTCACATGGAAAAGTTGAGGGTCTTACCCTGAAAATCAGCAGGCAAGGGCTAAGAAGAAAAACATGGGACAATTTTTTGGCATGTTTGGACAACCCACAGCCTTGGTGTTCCTCTGTCTCCTCTTCACTTCTAGACATTGAAATAGCCACATCTGTTAGATTCGCATTTGCTGCTCTGTAAGAATATTGCCTTGAGCAGTGGAGTCTCGTTCTCGACTGGCACCTGATCATACTGCAGATGAAGAGTAATAAAGCACCTTTTGGCAAGGAGACAGTACCTCTTTCTTGTTGCACTCATATTTTGAATCAGCCTTTCCGAAGATGACTGCCCACAAATTTATTGCACCTAACTCCAGGTCAGGCACCAACCGCGAACATCAGAACCTTTGGCTCTCTACACTAGCTCTGTACCAAATTTTGGGGCAATGCCAGACTTCTAGCCCTTCTCTCCAGACCAATTCACAGTCTGGGTGCTGCCTGCCTAAGGGGACTGTTTCATGCTCTGGTGGTGGCCGCTCACAGCGGCAGTGATTCACCCTAGAACTTTCTGTCTCAAGGGAATGCTGATGTCTGCAGCAGATGGGCATTCTCCCTGCAGCTGTCTCCTACCCATGGAGCTTGCCCCTGCAGGGAGCCAGAGGAATGACTCCCAGCTTTCCCATCTCCTAAGGCCAGAGGCATGTCTCACATCAGCCAGCTCACAAGAACAATGCCACACGCGCCAAATACAACCCTCGCTGCTGCGAGCACCGAAGAAGGCTGTATGTCCCACTGATGCAGAAGTCCCCAGCACTACTAAAGGACCTGCTCCAGAGGGAAGACTGTAGGGAAACAGGAGGGATGGCAAGGGAAAGCGGCAGCATCCCTGCCAGAAGCACATCTCTGCCAGCAGCCAGCACCACATGCTTCATGGGAGGTAGTAAAACCCTCGTAGTGGACAGTTATGCAATAGGCTTCCTTGTCTAGCTCACAGCAATTATTGTCATGCAAGATGAAGATTTATATCCCATCTAGGTTTTTTAGCCCAGCTGGTGTAGGGGTGGATGATATTTTTATTGCTTCTGTATGGAAAATGTGAGAGTAATGTCTTCCCAGGCTCTTGGCCCCAGTCGTGCTTTCACACAGCGAATTCCACAGGTTACATACTGTTTAAGGCAGTGTGTTCCTTTATTAGTATTTCAGGTACAGTATTTTAAGTCATGATCTTTTTCTTTGTCATTCTGGTATTTTAATAAAGAGTAAATGCCAGGATCTTATGCGCCTTTTCCCTGCCAATATTCTTTTCATTCCCATGTCACATCTCTCTCACGAAATTAATAGTCCTAAACTTTTCTTTGTGAAATCCTTTTAGGTCTTCTAATAGTTTGTATCAACTATCTTTAGACATCTATTTCTGATATATCCTTCAGAAAAGTGACAAAATCTGAGTACATCATTTCAAATGTAGACATAATTTCAATTCACAGGAAGGTATCATAATACAGCATTTTCAGTGCTAGCTATTGTGATCGCTACTGCTTAAGGATCTTGATGTTTTCCTGAGTAAGAAATAAATAATTTAGGGCCTGTCATGTTACATAAGTAGCTTAAATGGATTTTTCATGTTGCATTACCTTGTACCTACCCCTGCTGAAATTAAACTGCCATTCTGGAGATCCTCATGCTCTCCTCTTTTTCAGTGCTCTCAGAAACACCAATACCCAGAGGCCAGGCAGATGCAGCAGATTCCACACAGCCCTCTGGCAGTGTTGTGTGGTGGGTAACATCCACCGTCCTCCACCCACTGCTGGGGAGACAGCTGCTGAGTGTCACTGCTACACCACAGACGAGACTGCAGGGAAGGTGATGTGAGCCCACAGTGAACAGCCACTGTCTGAGGGGCTAACTCCTTACCTCTGCCCTGCCCACAGTGCCCTCAGGTGCTTTTCATCCAGCCTTCTTCTTAACACCTGCTCAGTACTGGCCATAACTTTTCTTTCAGTCATCTTTTCTGCAAGCCTTGGTGATTGCTGAATGAGGTAACACCTTGTCTTGGTGTGAACAACCATCTCTGGGAAAGATGGCCAATCCCAAATTGGGAGTGCAAGGCTCAGTGATCCCACTCCATTGGTGTGTATTTCTCCATGGGTCAGACTGGAATTTGGCACGTGGTCTTAGCTCCGTACACCATCTCCCACTTGATGCAGCTGTTTATGGGAATATCCATCTCTTTATTATTGCTGCTGGTTTTTAATTGTGATCAGTGACTCAGCACAGGCTGGAGAAGTTGCATCAGTAAAGCTGAGAGCAATGGAAAGTGATTTGGCTGAACCTGGATCAGGAAAGCTCCATACATTCTTTACAGTGACAAGGAAGAGCAGAGTTTGGAAGACAGTTGGAAAGGACCTATAGCTCTTCAAGATTTATCTCTTGGTATAGACTCTTGGTGCCTTTAAAGGGGCTTCATTAGAGTTGTTTATGTGGAATTGTCTAGTTATAAATCAGTTTTGCTCCAATTAATTCAGTGAAACTGCTAATTGACACCAGATAAGCACATAGCTTGTAGTGCAATCCTCAGTTCAACCAGATCACTTTCTTTTCATAAATACCTGCCTGGCAGTTTTCCCTCCAGGAGCCCTGCAGATCTTTCCTCCTGGAATCCAGCAGACTCCATGTCGTTGCTGTCTCTCTGGGCACAAAATAACACCTGAGTGTTAGCTCCATAAAAAACAAAACAAAACAAAACAAAACAAAACAACCCCCCAAAAAACCCACACATGGGGATTTTTACAACAGAAACCTATTAGCAAGTCAAAGCAACAGCTTGGAATGGTGGAGGCACAAATGTAAGAATCTGTGGTATTTGTAAGAAATGCAGATAGCAGATGATTTGACTTATTTCCAAATACTACAGCAAATGTTTCTGTTAACGCACAGGGCTGTGCTCAGCCTATTGCATTACCTACAGTAGCACTGTATTTATGGACAGCCAGAGGCAAATACACTGACCTTCTTGTACGAACTTCTTGACCTGTACAGCAAAGGGATAAAGTTCTTCCTTTCAGCAGCAGATTTCTGGGCATTTGCAAATTCAGCATCAAGGAAACCCTCTGTGAGGCAACTGATTGGTGTTGCTCTACTAAGAGAGTGATTCAGTAGGTTACTGCAGGACAGTGGAAAAAGCAGAAATTAAACTACTAACCCACTTTCAGGCTACAGTCAATCACTTCTCCAGTCTTGAATTAGAAGCCAAAATCTGATTACACTGGCTGCAATCTTTCCTTCTCATTGGCAGAGTAATACCTACATCTCCCATATCCCTAGTCTGCCCTCTAAACCTTATACTCTTGGTAGAAGGTCTCCCAGAAAGACTAATTTACTTTCTTTACAATTATGTAAAATCAAAGCTCCCCTGGTCGTGTGGCAGAGTGCATTTTCCTGCTCTTTAGTGTCCTTTGGAAGTCTCCAGTGAAGACTCTTGAGAGGAAGAAGTCCGCGTTCTCAGTGAGAGACTCAGTGAGCAACTGTTTTGCTCCTCTTTGGGCAAAAGTTGAATAAATTGTTGCAGTTCAATCTGAATCTCTGCTGTGCTTTTGGTGGTGATGTTTCAACTCAGCCCCTTATTTGAAAACACTGATTCCCATTTCAGGTGATTTCTCCTTTGCCTGCCTTCCCCTTTCCTATTCTCTACATCACATCGATATATTTGCTGTTTTCCTACTGTCCATTGCACTATATCCCCCAGGTCTTATCCATTTTATTCTACCTTTTCCTATTTTCTTTCTAATTCTTTCTTCAAGCTCAGTCTGGACTCAGCACAAACGCTCTTTTCTGATTCCAGGGTGTCTGGATATTTTATTTCTCCTGGCACTGGTTGCTGCAACTTTCCTTTCCTCATTGCTTACCTGACTGTAAGTGGCATTACCTGTGTCTGCTCTCTGAGGTGTAGGAGCATTTTCTGCTTTTCACATCTAAGTCCATACCCTGGCTACATTCTGATTTCCTGGTGGGACAAAGATGGATATACTTGATTCTCAGTCTCCATGTTTCTATGCCCTGCCTTAGCGTCCACAGGAGGAGAATCAAGTTGCCTGTGCAAGAAGACACATCTAAGCCACCTTTCTGCTCTGGAGACTCACAGAGCATAGAACCAGAGCCTGTACCATAGCGTGCCCCTCTATCCAAAATGTAAACCAGGTTTTCCTGACTGTACTTGAACAATGCTGCAAAAACTCCACCTATTCAAATATCTTTATGATACCTTCTTACAATAACTTAAATCAGACATTGCATGTGAGAAGTGCTCAGCACCTCTAAACTTACGATCAAATAGTTGCTGAGCCAGGCAATGAGATAAGAGAAGGCTTCCACAACCAAAAATATGTACAGAGACAGAGCCTATAATCACACAGCAAGCTGGCAACAGGTTAGGTACAGCACTAGGTCTCCTGATTATCTCTATTGGTGCCCTCACAACAGACTATATGACATTTCCCTCTCCTCACTCCCTTCTCATCATTTTCTCCATCTCCCCAAACCACTCCTCTCCTTTTATTTTAAGAGCTGACTCTGCCATTTCCCATCTATAAGGTGACATATGAAAACTTTCTTAGAAAACAGTCATAAAAAGAAGAACAAAATGAAAAAGAAAGGCCCAATGGAGAGCAGAAAATTACAGTGTCTGGGCCGTATTTACAATAATTATAATTATTATAATGCACAATAGGGTGTAGAAACCCATAATTCTCCCCGTGCTTTCTGATTTTTAGATCTATGTTTAGAAAGCACATGTCAGAGAAACAGTCAGAAAAGGAATGCCATGAAGTCACTTTTCTCTCTGTGTTGTAAAAACATTGGGAAGAATATTTGTGTCTGCAGGAACACAGGGACAAACAGCTTCAGAAATGAAACCATCATTGTCTGTCCCAGGATAATGTGCTACCTGCTGAAGGGGAAAAAAAAGCCCTCTCCTGACAGCATTTCACAAAAAGAGGCCCTTCTTTTTCTTCCCCATCCATGTGTCATTTTATAGGACCGCTTCTCCCTTCTAAGGGCAATGACTTCTCAGGCTTTGATGACTCTTCCCCAAATGTCAGACCCCATGCCCTCAGCCATGACACCCATCCTACAGCAAGGCAAACTTGGAGTTGCTCCCTTTCTTACACAAATTATCATGGTGGTATCTGAAGACCTCCTGGTAGCACCTGAGGCAGTCTGACTAACATCAGCCCTACGGGACTCCTTTCCTCATTCCTCCCCACAGGCAGAAGCATGAATGTAACACAAGTGTTTTATTTTGCTCACCAGTTATCATAGGCAGAAAAAGCAGCTTTGAAGTGCCCTCATATGTGAGACAGAAGATGAGAAGGCTTGTGATGCTCTTTTGCTCCTGCAGACAGTTATTTGGCCCACCAGATAGCTCTCCTGACAGCCCAGAGGAGCTCTACCCATTTGGCAGCGAATTCTGTTGCTCATTGCTGCAGTTTTGCTCTTAAAGCTCATGCAATCTCTTCAAAGAAAGGGATGAGATCTTCAGTCAGAGGTCTGTAAAGAGAATAAGAGCTCCTATTCCTACCTAATCCTCTACAGAGACTCACCTTGAAGCCAAACCAGTTCTGGCCTTCTCCCGGGGTGCAGTGTTAGTCTAGTAGTTAGAAGAAAAAGAGAGGTGTCTCCATAATTGCAGTTTTTATTATGTCCACAGGAGTCTGTGTTGGTGTGTGTTTACCTCCATGATCTCTGTACCCTTTCCTGGTACAGACTCTGCCATCTGTACCCTGTCTCTCAAGCTCTGCTGTTCTGTCCTCCTAAGCATCACGTTGCAGCTGCTGTGATATATGACAGCACCTCCTGCAGGGACACTTCATAGCCAGTAGCAGAAACAATGTTTGAAGTGCTGTGGAAGTGCCCACATCCTTTTCAGAAAGTTTGGGACACCTTCTTAGGCGATTTAGCTGGAAGCAACTACTGGACCATAACTCTTGCTGCACCAAATGGACACTGAAGACTTCCTAACCAGCAAGATGGATTAGATGCATTTTCACTGGAAAGAAATTTCTTTCTAAACACAGGCCCTTAGTCTTTATTAATACAAGAATGGGTGATAACAGCACCTGGAGGTAAAAACCCACAGTGAGTTATTACTGGGAAACCTGAGTAGCAGAGCCATGCTTAGTGACATCTGAGTAAATAGGAAATCAACTGGGACCAGCTGTGAAGGAAGAGATGGTCTGTGGTTTTGCACAGGAGTGAATAAACCTTGCCCTCAAGCTCCAGTTGTGTTTGGGGATGGGTACAGGGATTGGTTCTGTGCATTGCATGGGTGTGTATGAATGTAGGTACATAAATGCATGTGTGTGTGTCTCTCTCTTTTTCTTTGAATGTTACACACTTTTTGCTGAAATAAGCAGGGGTGAGATTGCAGCATGGATATTCATGAATATAGAAGAATAGTCCCTGCAATATTTATGCCAGTCTGCAAACCCTCTCCCAACCCTGCACTGCATGTCAAGATCAAGCTCAGATAAAAAGTCACAGGATTATCCCAAAAGTGGAGTGTTTTACATGCCTTCCCCAGGCATCCCCTCTGCTCTGGTGCAGGCCTAGTGGAGAAGAAGAGCAAAGAAGCACAAAGAACTCGGATGAGTTCTCATCAACCCTTACCAACCCTTGCTGTTTCCTAAGGGGCAGGTGGACACTTTTGCACAGTGCCTTCAACAGCCAAGATGACCTCTCTCCCTGGCAGCGAGGAAGGCTGGCAAAGCAAGGAGGTTTTCCATAAAGAGGGCTGAGAGTCACACCTGGCCAGGTGTTGTTGCTCTCTTACGAGGCTGACTCGCACCCCGCCTCAAATGAGACCGCCTGAAGTAGGGAGAGAAGGTGATCAGATAGATGGACACAGAGGTATCTCAGATATGCACCTGCCACTCAGCCAGCGCCAGGGAGACGCCAGGCACAGAAGGAAAATTTTTTTTCCTCTGACATTTTTGGTGTGGATAACAGAGTTCAAGCAGAGCAGAGGAGCCCAGCAATAATGGCTTCTGTTGCCTTAAGCTAAGCTGCTTAATTGCATTGGACTGGTTCATCTAATCAGGGAGAAAGGTGAAATCCCTTGTTTCTTGCTCCAGCTAATTTTCCTCAATGAATATATCCTGTGAGCCAAATTCCAGGTGAGCCCAAGCATCAGAAATTGCTGAACAGGGCAAAAAGAGTCACACTAGGAGTCCTGTGGGCAATAATATGTGAGCTTGTATGCACTGAAATGGCTTGCAAATCAAGCTGAATCTGAAGCTCAGTAGCCATGATCCTCCCAGCCTGCTGGAAACACATAGTTCCCAACTTACCTCCTCTGCCATTCTCTGGGCTCTGGGCAGCAGCAAGCAGCTCCCAAATGATTGTTGGTATCTAGAAGAAACTGCTGAAACAGAGATGCTGAAACTAGCATCTTTTTCCACTCAGTGTCTCACAGTTCAGGGTCATCTTCTCTCATCAGGCCTTTCTCCTCTTTAGCAAGACCTTGGCTTGCAGTTTAAAGAACTTGCAGTCACCGTGAGATATAAACTGTTCCTCCACGATGTTAAACAAAAGATCTTTACGTACCCCAAATAATTATGGATAGAAGAATAAAACATCTCATCAAGAAGGGCCCTAGCCTGGACTGGTCTCTTTCCATGTCCTGTAACTCAAACATCCCAACTCTGCAGCAAAACTGGATGATATGGGATAGACCCTTGGACAGTATGAGATCAGGACAGGGCTGGGGGTGTCTCACTGACCTACAAGAATTTGTCCCACAGCACAGAGAGAAGCACTGGTAGTCCAGTTAGTTTTACTTTGGAGCTATTCAAGGCAAGGCAGGCATCAAAGGAACAGTTTTGGTGCCAATCCAGCCTCTTTGACCCATGACAAATGCCACATTAGGCAGGGACAGAGTACAACAAAACCAGTGTCATGTGTGAAGCCTGATGCTGATCTTCTCTCTCTGGTGACTGATGCAGCATCAGACACCACAGCGTCAGAGAGGTGCCCCTGGCCCAGTGATCAGTGCTGTGATTGCTCTGGGCAGGGGACCCACCACCAGACACGGGAGAGGCTCAGCACATCACTGCTGCATGTTTATCACCAGCATCAGCCACACCACCTGCGAGCCACGGGCTCCAGGGCCGCATACCCTTCATCTGCCCAGATGTCACCACCCACTGCAGACATCTGCTCTTGAGGGCTGCTGGCTGGCCAGGGCTTACCTCCTTGTCCTTCCACCCATGCTCCCAGCCAAGCCAGGTTTTCCCTGCCAAGCTGGGGTTTGTGCCAGGAGAGGGAAGTACCCTCATGCAGGCTGTGGGTGCAGGGGAAGGGGTGGGCTGGAAGCTGGATGCTGGGATGGCTCTGGTACCATGCTGTGCCTGATCCCTGTGGTGGACGTAGCGTGTATCGGTTGTGCAAATATCATGAGACCTGGCTGCATGTCCTGCTGCCACGACTCACCCAACACGTGGCCCTGGGCAAGGTTTTGCCACTTCCTTCTTTGTGTCTCTCTGCCTATCTGTCTTGTCTAATTAGGTAAAAGCTTTCCAGGGTAGAGATCGTTTCTCTCTGGGCAGTGACACAGAGCAGCTGGAAGTGCTCCGAGACACAATTAACACCCGAGCAGAGCAGATCCTCTGGATATGACAATGTCAGCAGGAACAGGCATCCCTGATTCAAACTTATCTTGTCTCAATTAGCAGGCAGCAAAACATCAGACCTTTTGTGGTTTGGTTGGAAAGCTAAGGGTCTCCCCTGCAGAACCAGCCAGAGTGGCTCCCTACTCTCAACATGCCAGGAAAAGCATGGCTTTTGCAGGCAGTGCAGGATACATCTCCAAAAAGCCTTGCAGGCTAGACTCAAGTACAGACCAGAAAGGCTTTCTTGATCTTTGGTGCTGCTAAAGGAAAATCTTTGCCCACTGGCTGGAGATAGCTGAAAGACTTCTGAATCTCAGCGTATCCTGTAGGTAGAGGAACACAGGCAGAGGGGAGAAATTTAATACACCCATGCAGGGCCAGGAGTTGGACTCGATGATCCTTGTGGGTCCCTTCCAACTCAGCATATTCAGTGATTCTGTGACCCTGGCATAGTTACCACAAGGGCTTAGGGCTGCTCGCCTGCGTCACAGTGGAGATAACATCAGCCTACTGAAGACAGTCTCGAGCAGCCTAATTGCTCCTGCAGAAGGAAAACGTGGGCCACAGGAGCTGCTCTGGCTCTTGGCTAATTGTCAGGCAGTAGTGCTGCAGGGATTCTGTATCCTGGAGGAAAGGATACACCTTCATATATGAAGGATGGTATGATATGATATCTTCATCCTGCTGAAGATGGGTGCTGTGGCAGCCAGCATGGAGATGAGCTTTGTTTAAATACCATGAGGGACACATGGACTGAGAAATACACAAAAGCACAGGCTCAGTTCTCTGTCTCCTGCTCCTCCCTGGGGTTGTAGTTCCAGGCTGGGGTGTTGTGCCAAGGATGGTGGTCACCATCTCAGATGAAAGTGGTGAGGGTTCTGTTGAGGGCCAAAGGAGACAAGGGAGCAGGGGTGTGAAGGCTGCTGGGAGTTTAAACAGGGGCACTGCAAGGGATTCAAAAGCAAACTCTCACTCGGTCCTTCCCTACCTGCCTTATAATTTCAATATAAAACAATACTTTCATTGCTGTTTGCCAGTAGATCGAAGATATTGAGAATGTCACGAGTCTAGCACCACTACAGACACTGCTAACCTCAAAGGCAATCACCACAAGACAGCATTGCAGAATGGCAAACCAGAGGTGTGTGGACATACCAAACCCAGACTCTCCTAACTACAATCCACATGCTCAGGATGTTTCCGACATGGCTTATAAATAACACATTGCCCTTAAATATTCGGAAACCCACAGTTATGTCCTCTAGAATTCATGCCAAACAAAATAAGCAAACATTTTGAAATTATATAAGTCTATGTGCTTGAGAGCTGCATACTAAAAGTGGTAGTGACAACAAATGCAGAGTTCTTTCTCTTCCTGGTGGACACTGGAGAAGTAAAATGTGGGTCAGGTAGGGTCCTGGCTAATGTGGAAACTAGGGTTGGCTTGAGCATGTGGTTCCTGGTAGCCTTCCTCTCCTTCTGCCTGAAGTCTTCTTCTCCCTGTTCTGAACAGTTCACCAGTCTGGCCCATCATCCTGGCAAGAAGCACAACAGCGCCCAGCTACCCTGATGGGCATCCATCTACACTGGCCAAGCCAATTGCAGGACAGGGAGCCGAGCTTTGTGGAGCTTGAGAGGCTGCAAGAGCTCAAGCAGCCTTCCCTTGAGCTCATTCACAAAAACGGGAGCCCAGATCCCTGTGAATCCACATGCTCACCAAAAGGAGCCTGGAAATGATCTGAGTGAGAGCACAGATGGAAATAATTGTCATCAGGGAGGCCAAAAGCTTTGCAGGAAGCACGAAAGGATCAGATGTTTCAATGGATAAAAAAGAACAGCCAGAGTTACATGAGACAGAATAAAAATGTAAGAGATCTAAGCCCTCTTCCTCCAAAATACAAGCCAGTCCTGACTGACAGGGACAAAATGACATATCTGAGCAGGTTGTTTTGTAATTACCTGCAGCTGCATTCCCTGCCCCTTTTCCCTGCAATGTCTGGCACTGGCTCCATCCCAGATGTAAGTGAAATAAACCACTGGGAAACTGGCAAGAGTGGAAGGAGGTTCTCTGGAAGGGAGACAAGAAGACAAACTGATAAACCTCAACTGTGGTAGAGCATACACATCCCCCTCTTGCTCTCTCCCTTATCCCCCCTTTCTCCCACACCACTTCTGCCAAGGAAAGATCTTGCCTAAGCAAAGCTCTGATGACAGAACAGCCTGCCTTGGATATTTAGTTAGGCAAGGGAAAAAATTAATTTTCAGACCATCTGTCCTGTCCAAAGAATAGCAGTCTTTCCCAAACCGAGCTAATTCCATGAAATGGCAACAGTAAGCAACATGATATTAAACAATAATAAATCAAAGCTGACATCATTTGGAGCACATCCGGACCCTCCCCTGTGGGGGTATCACTCTTCTGTGTGTCAACAGCAGAAAGAGAAAAGCAGAAAAAAGCTTAATTTGAATCAGATAAAAGACAGTTGGCTTAAGATGGTATTTCTGAGAGACAAGACCCCTCCAAAAGACTTGCTGTGGGCACTGTGAGCTTGGAAAAGTGACACAGGGGAGGAAGGATGGGGCAGGATGAACTGTTCCCTTTGCAGCAGAAAACAGTCTAGAGCAGCAAAGTCACTCTTGGCTCAAAGGGCTGGGACCATCCATTCCCACTGCAGCACACACACACCTTCCAGGGCCTCTGCCTTTGAAGTTTCTTCAAAACTGCAAGAGAGCTGCCCACCTTAGTCCAGACCAGCCAGCCCAAATGCTCAGATATAATAGGAGCAGCAGGGAAGAAGGGAACATTTAGAGTGGAATTGGAGTAGAGGACACAATGAGAGCTCAACAGTGACATAAAGTGACAGAAGAGCAGTCCAGAATCATGGGAATGGCTTGAGTAGACATTCCGTTATCTTTAAACTAGATGGAGACTAATGGGAGAGTATGGGCGGCAGCAGCAGCAGTCAAGCTTGGTCCAAGAGGTGTGTGCAGTCCAGACATCTCAGTGACATGCCACTGCTGGGATTCATGCTGTGAGGCAAAAAAACTAGGTTAAAACTCAGATTAAAACCCAGGCTCATCAGGGTGTTTGCCAAAACACAATCCCCGCACTGGAATGCAATGCAGACATATACAAGGGATGGCTGGGTTTAGCTATCTCCCTGTAAAATACTAATGGAGAAGTGACTTAAGGGAGTTTTGCTCTAGGGCCAGCCCTACAGCTGTGTACTAAGCACTCCAGTGTAAATCTATGTTTTGTTGCCTTTAATAAGAGCAGAAAAACAAAAGCCATTTTCCCAGTGATGTACCAGCAAGGGACATCACTGTCAGGTGTACTGCAGACATTCAGTTTCTGCTCTTGTCTTCACTCTGCACGCATCCCCCAGGTCTGGGTATTTATACCTAGCCATGTAGAAGTGCCTAGTTTAACTCTCCCGCCGACGGCATGTCCAAGAAACCAGCCAGCAGGCAAGGGCAAGGTGGCAGGTGGACAGTGTTCAGAGCACCCAGGCTGAACCTAAAGGTGGAGGGCATCTCCCAGGGGCAGATCTACACTTGTGCTGTGGGCACTGTCAGCCCAGCGCAGGATGGTTCACAGTGCAAGGGCAGCGCTGTCCTTCGGCTACTTTGGCCTCTCTAAGAGGTTGCAGACATCAGGGTGGATGGCTCTAAAGAAGGCAGAGTCCACGGCAGTGGGTGAGAAATGGGGTTTGGGTCACGCCACTGAGAAGGCCGTCAGCCTGGGGGAGCTCTGTGACGCATGGAATTGGGGTGATAGGGACCGTGGGGCAGGAGAGATGGGCACAGGCAGAGCTGGGAGCGGAAGGAATACACAGTGCTGCTCTCCCTGCTGCCGTCTCTGCAGACACTGAGAGGTGCGTGTGATAAAAGAGATTCACAACAAAGGGAAGAAATAAGGTACTTGAGCTTCTTCCTTTCGGTTTTAATGGGCTTCTCGTAGGTGTGCCGCTGCTAATGAGTGTTGAGTCATGCTGGCCAGAGCTTTCTCTTGCACAACTTCTCCCCGCTTCCCCAGGTTGTTCTGTATCTGCCCTCTGATAGCGCTCTACCTGACGACTGGGCAAGCACCGCTGCCAGCAGCAGGTTTTACGCAGTATTTGCTGAGCTTTAGCAGAACGGGACCCGATTGTTTCACACTGGCCGCTGTTTGCTCGGCCAGCTCACTGTTTGCTCGGCTATTCCTCTCCCACCGCCCCTCCAAACCCCTCCACGGCTGCTCCTGCGGTGGCAGAGGGTGAAGCAGCCCTAGAGCCCGGGGTCCACACCAGCAGCAGCAGCAGCAGCAGCAGCAGCAGCAGCAGTGGCAGCGCCGGGGCCGCCCTGCTCCCCTCTGATATCTCACTTGCACCCCTCCCTGCCCCTGAGCTCTGCCACACACCCAGCTCTGCTGTCTGGGCCAAACGCTGCGGCTGAAGGTGAAACCTGCTCCTTGCTGCTGCCTGGGACTGCCAACCACGCAGGCCCCGCAGCTCCAGACCACTGCCCTTGGGCGCAGCCCGGCTGCAGGCCGCAGAGAGCACACCAGCTCCATGCGGGGAGGGCTCACCCTGCAGCCGGCTGGAAGCAGCCAGGAGCTCCAGCACGACATGATCAGCCCCCAGTAAACGCTTTGTTTTCCTCTTCCTTCCTAATTTTCTTCCAGGCTACCGGTGGAGCGGTCTCATGTGGCAGGCAGAATCCCTGTGCATCGGAGACACCAATCCCATCAGGACTCCCTTGACAGCCTCTGTGCACTGGGGAACACTTCTCAAGGTCTGGTGCATAAAACCTGCTTTAGCAGGACTGTGAGTCCAAAGACACGGTGTGAGTAGACAGCATTCCCTTGCTGACTCAGCTGAATGTCCTGGCACATCATCACAGGAAAAAAGCTGAAGTATTTTCACTGACTCACACGGGTCCAGAGATCCTGTTAGATCTATCCCAGCCTATGACAGTGGGTAGAGCCTGTCTGTGAGTGTCAGTGCTCTAGGACTGCAAAGGACAGGAGGCGAAATCCCTTGTGGGGCGGAACTTGGATCCTGTCTAACACACCAAGGACAACAGAGACCTTCCACCCTGCAACAGGCATGGCCTGCGGGGCTGCACAGTGGAGAACCTCGCAGTGGGTTAGGTTCATCTCTGAATCCGGCCTTCAGTCTCCCAGTGGCTCTGCATGCCAGGGCACAGTGTCCCGGCATTAAAAATACCAAGGCTGACAGATAGTGTTTATTAATAGCACGAGTGGTGTTTATTGCTGAGCAACAGTCAGCAGCTTGGAGGTTACTGCTGTTACAAGCCAAGGTCTGAGAGGATTGCCACATTACTCCATTCTCAGGGGAGAGAGGCTCCATCTCTGGAGGCAAAACCCATGGGGACAGGGGGGCTGGCTGTCTCGAGGACCTGCTGGGAACGCAGAGGAGTGGGTTACAGGTGTAGCATCCTGGCTTGAGACACAGGACAGTCCCCATGGACTGGGAGCCCCCAGCAGCCTAGAGTGACCGCTGTAACACCCAGTGCAGTTTGTGCAAATGGGTGCAGAGCAGATGCCAGCACTCAGCACCCGCCTTCTTCCCAACACCTGCATTCAGCTGCGCTTGAGGCACCCTTCCCTACCTGTAAAGAGTCTTGGTCTCCTGGGGCCTCTTTCAGATCCATGTGTGGCCCCCCTGCTCTGTCCCTGCCTCTGGCTCCTGCCCTGTAGTCCCTGCCAGGTTCTAGGCACCAAGCTGCTGTTTAGGAGCAATAAAAACAATAAAAAACATTGTTTTTTAACATCCTTGTTTCACAGGGTGTAGACAGGAGAGACGATCCACCAAAGGTGATCTCCAGAGATCTCCACAAATTTCATGACTACATCTTAGTGGTCTGGAAGAATCGATGAAGCAGGACACTTTGCTGCATGTACTGCAAAGATCTACATACCCAGCTTTTCTGAAAAGCTCTGAAACAGCCCTGAAAGAGGGACAGGGGCTCAGAGACTGAAAAAACTTGAAACCTAGGAAACTGTTGTCATTCCCCAGACTCACAGTTCACACTGTGGAGCTGGAGGCCAAATTCACTTTTCAGCAGACATTTCTTTCCAGTTTTTAATCTTACCATCCCAGCAGAATTTATGTGATGCTTCCCACTCTCCAGGTTTCTCTCCCAAAGAGCTGTACTTCCTAGTTTTTACCAGTTTATAGTTAAAACACTACAGCATGAGCATGATACAAGCAACATTCCACTTCACTCTGTTTCTCCTATTTTTTTTCCTTTCTCTTTGTCATCACAGGCAACATGCAGGGGTCTCCCAGAGAACGTTAGCCCTGGATTATCTCATTACGTATTGCTTCAAGGGAAGAGAGTTGCAGCTGGGAAGCTGATCCACCCTGCCCACACAGCCTGCCGCACACCTGGAAATAACATGATGTGACTGATGAGCGCTTGTCCTAATCAAAGTGTGGCTTTCCTTTGGAGCCAGGCAGCAAGGAGCAAAGGTCCAGGGACAGGCTGCGATGTAAATGGAAGCCGCGCATTGCACAGCACACAAAACTTCTGCTCACCACTCACTGCGCGCTATCAAGGAATCTCTGAGCACTCAACAGAGGCCAGAAGAATTAATTCTTCTTTGACTCCTCACCATTAATTTGCTTACAGATCACGCCCCAGGGCAGCTCAATACTGTTATTATCACTGTACTGTTATCACCACTAACAGCTGAGGAAACTGAGGCACGGACTAGAGGTGTGATTGACACTGCACTAATTAGGAAACAAGGAACAGAGCTGGGAAGACAATGCAAGACTCCCAGCTCTGGCAGAATATCAAGGTACAGAATCACCTGTAATGCACGATACCATAACTTTTAGTGAGTTTCTTTTACACCAAAAGAAAACAAAGGATTTGGCATAAAGAATCTTCCATAGATGCTGCAGCATGTTTATCTTGGCTACAAGATCTTATTCAAACCTCCTTCCTGTCATTCTCTGTAGTATCCTCCAAGCAGGTTTCCCATTCTTACACTGCCTTCCATCTTTACTCACACTCTCTCACTCTCAGTGAGTTACAGACCAGTCATCTGGTGCTAGCCAGCACCCCAGACTCAAAGGATCCACTGTGCCCTGGTGTCTGCTGGGCTGTTTGGACTGAAAGAGCCAAGGATCTAGTCGAGAGGTATCCACAGAAAAGATTTTTTGTCGCTAGCACGTTCACACACTTATCTGAATGAGAAAATGAGTAGTCTCTGGATGCATTAGCATCTGTTTTCATACAGGCAGATCGGCGTGGTGATGCTGATCAAGCCCACAGACCTCTTGTGCTGTCAGCACAGCAAAAGCAAGGTGCCTTCTCTCCTCCCTCAAGGACCCTCAGTCTGGGTCAGGGAGCTGGGCCGTGGATGTTTAGTCTGGAACCGTCTGTGGAACACGATTTGGTGGTGTTCCCGTGATATTTCACACAATAAGCTTAGGGAGGACAATGCAGTTGCTTTGTGAGACATGGTGATGCTGTGTCTTGTGACACAGCCTATTAGCAGATTGGCTAATGCTGGGTGTGCAGCTGCTTTCTGTCACGGGAAAGGCTGAAAGCAGCCAGAATATACCTGTGAATCCTGCCTCTAATTATTTAGAGCAAAACACACTGTTCTCCTGGTTTTGCCGCATCTGTGTACCTTGCACACACATGAAAATAACAGCTAATAATCCCAACAGAATTTCCCCTTTATGCCTTACTGAAATCCTGCTCAGTAAACAGGATTATACTTGAAATAGGCTGCGGTAGAGATACGAGGAAAGACACACAGATGCCCACATTTCTTTTCATGAAGAAACTTGCTAATCAGCCAAATGAATTTTGCTACTCCTGCTTTACCTCAGCTGCCTCTATAGCCCCCATTTAAAACATTTTGCCGCTTTACAGGATCTGCCTGGCAGGCCTCCATCACTGCCTAATTGTGCTGGGGTGGATGTGAAACAGCCTGATGAGGGAACATAACATTTTTCCCTTAATTTCACCAAAGCCGAGATTTCCCCTTCTTGCTAAGAGTGGCTTGATGCTAGCATGAATCCCAGCAGTGAACTTCCTGTGAACTGATGGGAACAGTCCTTCTCCTGGAGCAAGGAGACAATATCTGAGAGCTGTGGATAGAAAAACGAGGTAGTCAGCTAATAAAGAAAATTAACCCAGTGGACATGATTTGCCTACATTCTCCAAAGCTGGAGATCTTTTATAAGGCTTGCCGCAGAAAGCTCTTAAGGATAACAACTAATCCCTGGATAAGGGTCAAAGTTCTTGCTGGGCATTAAAACTTGGTGATGTGATTAAAGAAAAAGTGAAAACTTGCAGCTCAGAGCAGTCTCCAATGAGGAAGCTGCAGGGTGCCAGTGCTCTGGTTGGTTCTCAGCGATCCCAGGACACTGGGGATGAGGAGCTAATGTGTTTGGCTCATGGTGCTGGGATGTCTGGGGTGCCTGAAGGGGATGTAAAGATACTTTGGTGTGAAGCAGTGTAACAGGCCTCTGAAATGGCCCCCAGATTGGCAGAAGGTGAGTACCCTGGCACAGAACAGCCGGAACTTCACCTCTTCACCAATGTTTTTTGCAAGTCCCCTCTGGAAAAAAATATTTAGCAGTTGCTGTGGATACCCCTGACTGGATGTCTGGGTTTTGTGTGTATTTACAGCCCAAGAGGCAAACAGTACTCAGGTGACTTAAAATTGGGTGAGAAACGGTAAAATATCCACAGCAAGACAAGGATGTATATACAGCTCCTTTCCAGGCTTAGGAAAGGTCTGAGATTGACAACACCAGAAGATGGGGAGTGGATTAAAAATAGGGTGTAACCTGCATGTAAAGGGATATGGCAAGAGCCTGAGAAGCAGTCTGAAGCATGCCTGAGAGGACTCAATGACAGGATTCAAGGCTAGGAAGGAAAGTCATAGCAGCCAAACCACTTGCCTAGCTGAACCTCACAGCACTTTGAAAATTAATGCAATCCAAACATGTTTGCCTTCTGAGCTTCTTAGTATTCTTGGGTCATACTGGATTTCATATCTTCAGGAGCATGAAAGACCAAAATGTTTTTTGTTTGACTAAAAGCAGGTAGTTTTTTGTACCACATTGGTCTTTTGCTGGTGTAAGTAGCACAAGATTCCCAGTGCTGGCCATCTTGGGCTCTAGCAGGTGCCTCTTAATCTGCATTGTCAATAGCCCCAGGATCTCACAACACCCCTGTCTGGAGCAGGGCTCTCTGTGGCACAGGAAGGCCAAGAGGCTGCCCAGGGAAGGTGCATCAGGTGCTGGGGAGGATGGAAGCTCAGGACCTTCTGCAAACCCTCACCATGAGTTTTCCAGCACTCAAAGCAATTCATGCCGGTGAAAAATGTGTCCATAGGAGTGCAGGAGGTTTCATAACTGGGAGGGTTCCCTGCACCTAGGGCTGCCAGATAATCTCAGACCTGCTCCACCCCACTCCTGAGACACAGCCAGCCTCCTCCTCCCCATCCTCCCACCTCGTCTCACAAGGCATCCCTTACCTTCCATCCTCATCACCTTCGCATTACGTCCTACCTCTCCCAGCCAACAAAGCCTGTCCTGAGCTGTGCCTTGTTGTTCTACCTCCCCCATCTCCCTATCCTGTTTGCTCCTGTCTCCTTCCTAAATACAAGATGGAAGGAGACGCTGTTGGTATCCAAATACCTGTTGAGATTCTCTCTCAAATGATGGAGAGGAGGAAGGAGATGTGACTCCCACTGGAACTGTGTGGTGAGGGGCCAACCACTTACCTGCTTTGGGAGAAAGTATACAGAGAACCCTAACCATTTCAGCAAGACGGGAAGCCTTCTACTGACTTGAAAAAAAATAAGAATTAGTAAATGGCACTTGGTGTCTGTCAAGGGTCCAAAAAGGGAGCATGGGATTTGTCTTATGCATGGAGGAATCACGACAAGGGAGGAAAAGTGAGGTATCAGTGATCCAGTTGGGACCTGAACTCAGCTCCCTGTCTTCCCACACCTCTGCTCTGTTCTACAGACCAGGACTCGCTGACTCCCACAGTTCCTTCAGCTCTGCTAGACAATCCCTATCTGATGGGGAGGCAGAAACACGGCTCACCAGATGATTGAGCATAGCTACGTGCAGGACCGCACTGCATCCACTCCGTGGGCACCACCACCACCACCCCAGCACTGGCAGCCACAGCACCCTCCTGACTCAGCAGCACCAAGGAGAAGGTTCTCCCATGAACTCCCTGAGCTGGCACCTCCAGCAGAAGTGATTGCAAATTCCAGAGCAAACTGAGAAATCCTCCAAAAGGATTTAGAGAGATTAGAAATGAGCAGGAAACAAAATGAGATTTAACTTGGGAAAAGATAAGCTAATGTATCTGGGACAAAGCTGCTTTGCAGTGGGAGGGGACACACTGGAAAGCAAAACTGCCAGAAGAACTTGAGAAAGAGCAACCATGGAGAGATGCAGCTAGAGAGACATAAGGGGATATGTTCAGAGCCAGCTGCCTCTTCTGTGTTTTTGGAGTGATTCACTTTTAAGCGTGTTCAGCAGTAGACAATTTTTGAGGGGAAAGAAGCATTATTTTTATATATGAAAGGTGTTGGGATATAAGAAAGAGGAATGATAGAGGGCGGAGCTAGATGGGCTGACACCATGGGATTTAAACATCCCTTTCGTGTCACTGGCCAAGAAGTCATCCCAGAGGAGACGTAATCAAACTCCACAAGCATATGAGGGTCTACATCAGAGAGAAAGGGAATACACCGACTGACACCTTTGCAAACTTAAGGGTGAAATTAAGTCAGAGAAAAGAGGAGGTAAAGATAAGGACAGAGTCCAGGCAGTGCAACAGGTTAGGCTGTTCAGGACAGCAGGACATGGTTAACAAGACAACCTAAACCCACAAATTGTTCCTCTTGGGATGTCTCTGAGTCCGTGACTGGTCCCAACAATTCACCAAGGGTGTGGATCACACTCAGTCCCACAAAGTGACTCACAAAAGTCACAGCCACTTGCGCTGTACATCCAGCCAGCCCAGTGGAGTACTGGTGCAGAGGGCAATGCCACTCCCTGACTCATCAGCACCTCCTCCGGCAGCTCAGCCAGTTCTCCCAGGTGCTGTGTATGGACTGGGTCTACTCTGCACATCCGCAACACAGAGAGCTCTGCTAAGCCAATAGTGCAACAAAAAAATTGGCCCTCAGCCTCAAGACCAGCCTCAGATTAGTCACTGAATAACTCAGGATGATCCTATGACTCATAATTTATTATGCCTATGAGGACTGGAAACAATCATATCCTGTGCCGTTGACCCCCATTCACCACACTTCCAGTAGTGAGATAAATCAAAGTAAGTAGAGTTAGCTTCTTATCCCCAGGAGCACCAACACCTTAGAATAAACATCATCTGCTCAGGAGTCTTCAGGCTGCTTCTTCCAGATGTGAGGTCCTTGCAGTACAAAAAAGAAGACATGAACCTTCCATCAAGGAAGAGGCCTTGGAGGGGGAATGGGCAAATTGGAGCCATGAAGGAAAAAAGTAGAGGTGATCAACAGGAAGTTGCATTTTCAGAAGTTGTATCTACACATGTGTCTGAGCAACCAGGTGAGGGGTTTTTCTGAAAGGAATGAGTCCATCATAAATCTCTATTGGGACTTCTTCTTCTGCACTTGAGATGTCAGAGGTAAGGACAGAAGGAAGGACAGGGAGGGATGCTGGTGGGAGTCTTGCTTCTGGAGAAGAGGCCGATGGCACAAACATATACACCCTGGTATCCATATGTTTGTGGACAGGCTGGATCCAGTGCCAGCAGGTTCTGTGTCCTGAGAAGGACAGGAAGGCGAGACAGTGAGATAGCAGCTTGGACACTTTTCTAAAGTGTACACAATGGCTCAGAAAGCAGTTATGGGCAAATGAAGGTGAAGAGCTCAGGTTTTAAAATCTCTGAAGAGGTGATGGAACTGAATTACTTGCATAAGCTCATTTTGCTCATCTTGTCCTGCCTCTCCTGAACAGCTAGTAGGGCCTGCAGACCCCTAATGAGTGAGGTCTCCCCCTTTTTTTCTCCTTAGATAATGGTCCCACTGATAAAAGGTTGCAAGGGCTCAAGGGCTTGCCTTCCTTCACCACAGACCCATTTGGCCAAGATTCAAAACCAAGGTAATGCCATCTGGGGCCAAAGCTTTTCACCTTGAAACTACCACACAGGTTGGGAGCAAGGCATCCTGATTCTCCTACCAGATTGTTTTGTGATTACATGAGCTCCCCCGGGGAATGTTCAGCAGGAATTGACACTCATCACCAGTCATGGCAGAGAGCTGAGCAGAGCCAGATGCCCTTCCTAGTCCGAGTCCCACCATGCAACACACTCCAAACATGGAGCACACCAACAACTCTCAGAATAGCTGACAAAGGAGGTGTCAAAACAAGCCCCGACACACAACCTTCCTGGGCTGACATCAGGCTTCCAGGATGCCTTCCCCCTGCTGCACACACCAGACTTGGCCAGGAGATGGGCAGGGCGGTGGGCTGGGCAGCAGAGGCACCTGGGTTCTAAACACACAGAGAGCCCTATGGCAGTGGGCAGCCCCAATACCTAATGAGATGCTTAGCCACATGCAGGCTATGGAGAGATGGGGCTTTTTTCATTCCCAAAGAAGCATTTGGAGCATCTGAAAAAGCGAGGTAAAAATATAGAGCACCAACTGTCAAGATTAGCCCCGTATCACAATGTACAGGTATAGCCCAAAACTGCAGATACCTCCTGATGTCTCTCAGTTCTGGATGGGCAGCATTGCTCACCTGGGCATATGGAGGCAGCTCAGGCAGCAAGTTTAAAGAAATCCTTATGGAAAGTCTTTTTGGACCTTGGGAAGCCAGCCTTGGGCAGGTAAACAGGAAGCCGGCTTCCCTTCATATGTCTGCAATTACCTCACACAGAGAGCAAGTTGCACCTCTGGAGATACTACCCTGAGGTAGGCAGCCTGCAAACCTGTGACATTTGAAGGGGAACACAACCCTTCTCCCCTTCATGATGTGAAACCTCTGGGGTCCTCCCACTCCCCACACCAAAGGGCAAGCCTTCCCCAAAGCTGTGGTCAGGTGCACTCTCTGCATTCCTTTCACACCCTCCTTCACTGCTGTGCATGGGGTATCACCTCCCTCCTCTTATCCACAACTCGCCACCTCTTACGAGATATGGGGTACTTGGCTGGACGTCCAGGCACAAGTGTCTGGTTGCTCTGGGATGGCCAGCAGCTCAGCCACCCCATCATGCAGAGTGTCAGGTGCTGTGGGGCACAGCAAGGGTCAGCAGCTGCTTCTGGGGTGGCACAGTGCCACCACGGCTACACTGGCCTGGCTCCAAATGGGGAGCTGGAGCAAGCACGGTGCTTGCCCAGACCAGGACTGCAGACCTTGTGCTGGATGATCTGGATTAGCCTTGAATTTCAGCCATCCCAAGCACAGAGAGACTGCCCTCACACTCACCACATGGACTACTATAAAAATACCCATCTCTCACTACTAAAGGGCCTATGGGCAGACACTGGAGGACATGGCCTGTGAAATGAATTTCCTTTAGGCTTCCCAGGTCCTTTGTGGGACCATGCTGTAGGACAGGTGATTTATAGGCATTTCTAACACCGACACTGTAGGTTGTGGTGGAGCCCAAGCAGAGCCTGGCTGACTTACAGACCTGATGAGTAGTGCCAGACATCAGCAACAAGGGGTTAAACCAGCTAGCAGGTGCCAAAAGGGAGAGACAGACAGGGCTTCCAACCAAGAGCACTCTTTATTCCATTGCCAGTGGGATTTTCTGTTGTGCCTGCCCAGGGCACCCTTTTCTGCCTTTCACGGTGTCTCCGCTCTCTGAATCACACAGAATAAATGTAAGCAGGCATGAGGAAAGCATCAGCTGGCTGTCTGAAGATAGCATTTTAATTAGCCAGCAACCAAAACGTGGACGTGACCAGAAGCCTTTCAGGGAAAGTTCTCGTGCACTGGGTGAAAGGCTGTATGAGGAGATCAGAGTGCCAACCTGAACACCTGGCCTCCCTCCATGTGTCCTTGCCTCACCTCGGATCAGGGCACAGGCGAGCCAGGTGTGAACTCTGGGTAGGGTGAGGGGCAACTGCTCTCCTACATCCCAGCCTCTCTAAAGGCAGGGTTCTCAATTGTGTACAGCCTCTCCAACCAGCCTGAGTTGACTTCCAATAGCAAGATATGATCGCTTTCCTCACAAGAGATAACATCCCAGTTATATCCAATCTGGAGAATAAAGAAGAGTTGGGCTGCTTCCAGGGCCCCAGGTAATCCCTGTCAGAGCTGGTTTGGACAGGGTCCTGCTAAGGCAGCTATCTTGGCTCTGCTGCATCCACACAAACAAATTCTATGAGTTGTCCCATCTGAAATATGCCATCCAGCTACTGTCTCATGAAGTAGGTAGCTACCAGGTCACCTACTTCTCCCGAGCCCTTTAGAGGTAGGAAAAGAGAGGGGCACCAGGAGTAGCCAGCCCAGCTGCCATTGGTGGGACAGAGTTTGATGTGTTTGGTTTGATGGGTTGATGAGGGTTTGATGTGTTGTGACTGACTGGAACATGCTGATTCATCCATCCAGGAGACCTGGGTCCCTTCATGCTGAGATTTCTCACCCAGCTCAGCCCAGGGGAGAAGCACTTACCTGCTGGTTTCAATTACTCCAATTTGATGACTTGTAAATGTTTCCCAGATCACAAACAGGCAGTGCAGGTCTCCTGAGGATAGATTTGCTGTCTTCATCACCTTGCACAGCCACAAGTGAAAGAGCCCATAGATCCACACAGAACAGAAGCAAGTGGGGAATATACAAGGGAAGCAACTCCTTGGGTTCCTCATGCAGAAACATCCAGATGGCTCACGTTCTCACCTCACTGCTCCAGTCCACAAGATGTTACGGAACACAGTCCTCAGGTACTCATCCTCTTCCCTCTGCTCCACCCTCTGCTGAGGCAGTGACTGTGGGTCCACCTGTTGAGATACCTGAGTCCATTCTAAATAGAAGCCAGATCCTTTAGCTTTGCAAGAGCAGGAATGATGCAGCCATGAACTCAGTGGTCTGTGTTACCCTAAGTGAGTCTCCTCTCAGACATCCAGGAAACATCCTGCATGCTCCTTTCCATTATGGACAGATGACTGACACATGACACATTCATCTCCATGGATGATGAGGAAATGACACCACTGCCAAAGTTTTTCCTCCTAGACCCCAAAGCACATCACAAATGATGCAATGGTATCAAGATCTCTCATGAAGTGATGAGCATTGCCAGAGCTAAAGCGTTTTTTGTTCAACATCATCCAGGATGGCAAGGTCTGGTTGAGCCATCACTGACAGCAAGTTACACACACACACAGGTCCAACTGCAAACACCAAGTCCATTACCAGAAAGGGCAGGCTCACAGCATTACTTTCACCTTGGATTGTAAATTCCACCAGGATTGCATCTACTCATGCCTGCACAGTACCCAGCTCATGGGACTTGGCTGCTGATAAGTGAGAGGCAGGGTTGGGACCATCACCACACTGCTCAGCATCAGGCTGGAAAGGAACTCAGGAGTCCAGTCCCCTTGGTCCTGCCCATCACACCACCCTCTTCTCAGCAAGCAGGGAACTCGGGCTGAGCTCCACACAAGGATTCTGGTGCCTACCTCCCATTCATCTCAATGGGTTTTAGGTACCTAGATGCTTTTGGAGGCCCTGGGCCCAAATCCGAGAATCCAACTGGTAGGCTACTGATGCCCTGTAGCCTCCAGAGGCAATGCTGGAGAAACTGTTACACAATGGAAGAAAACCAGGATGCAAGGCAGAAGGAGAAGGCAAAAGAAATCAAGGTCAGAATTAAATTCTTTAATACAAAAAAAGGTTTGTTTGTCGTCGTCGTCGTCGTTTTAAGATATATCTGTAATTTCTTTGTTTAAAAATAAATATGTACTAAGGAATATCTTGAAAAAATTCACTAGACACAATATGTAGTGTTAATATCTTTTTTCCCCGCAATTATTACAGATAAACAGTAGCACCAATAAATAAAATGATAACAAATATTAAAATTAAAAAGGAGAGAGATTCAAGATGTAGAATTTTCTATTTTTTCCTGTTTCTTCTTTTTACATATATAAAAAAATCGTAGTGTCTATTTAATCCGAATCACACATATACATAAACATATATATATATACAAACACATAGCCAAATATATATATAGTATGTAGATGTATATCTAACTGTTGTCTCAATAGGAATGTGTAGGGGTAGGTGTTAGAGAAATTAATTAAATAACTGCCCATAACATGCTACTGACTCTGCCAACAATTGGGGAGAGACGGGATGGGACAACAGGAAGGTTAAATTTATACACAACCAGTACAAAAAAAAAAAAAAAAAAAAAAAAAAAAAAAAAAAAAAAAAAAAAAAAAAAAAAAAAAAAAAAAAAAGAGGTACGGCTTATAAATAGTTGAAATTAAATATTAACAAAGAATACTGAAAAATCCCTACTCTTTAATTAAATTATCTGTTTAATTTCTAATTTAAAAAGGGATATTAAATAAGTATATAAAACACTTTCTCTTCCCTCCCCCGATCGGAAGCCTCTGTCTTGCACACGATGCAGCATGAGTATTCTACATTGCAGATGCAAGCACCCACCCGTGTGTTTTCTCTCCTTCTGAAAGCCATCAGTCGGATGGGGAGATCCTAGTGGTTAGTAGTCGCTTGTTGTGAGTCTGTTTTTAGACTGTCTTGTCTTTTTGGAAGGTTTCCGTGTTGTACATTATCAGGCGTTGAAAATTCAATTGCAGATGATGTTTGGCAGCATTCTGACACAGACCGAGTACCTTTTTGATTATTATTATTATTAATAATAATTTTAATCACAGAACTAGATTATATATATCCACATAGATGTACAAACACACTTTCAGGGGTGTGTGTGTGTGTGTGTGTGTGTGTGCTCGTGTAAGGTGGGTTTCACATACACCACAGCCTACACTGCAGATACACACATAGCCAAGAACCTCACGACACAGCTAAGGGACTCCAGCTGTCTTCACATCTGATCCTCCAGCCCAAGACATGGAAAAGGGGCCTGATATTTACAGTACGTCATTAAAAAAAAAAAAAAAAAGCTTGACGTTCTTAAGGGTCACTCACACCGGGTACGCAAACTGAAGGCAGCAAAAGTTGCTTTCTTTTTTCCCCCCTTCGGAATCTTGGCATACATATATATTATTTTTTTTATATATATATATGTATAAAAATAAATATATATATATAAAAAAGAGAGAAAAACACATACATACATACATTCATACATACACACAAATGCATACATTCACATACATACACACACACCCCCACTACTGTGTATATACTTTTGATTAATATCCCTTTCCAGAAATGTTCCATAAGCATCTTGGATGCTCTTGAGTGGCAGCTCTGTGCATGAAGAAAGCAGACAGTGCTGAACAACTGTGTGGCTATGCACCGGTCCCCATTCTTGCTTCAGCACACTGTAGACCTTGTGTCCTTCTGCAGCCACCAAGGGCAGGAAATCTAGACTCCTGTGATAATTCCTTGAACAGAAAGTCAGTGCTCATCAGCTGCCCACCATCCTTAAGAGAAGCCAGCATGTCTCTCTGGCCAAGGTTCTACAGCGAATAAAGTCAACGCAAAATGTACACTGACATCCCATGTCCCAGCAAGGCAGGCAGGTTATGAGACGAGTAAGAGCGAAAGTTGGGGGAAGAGAGGGAAGGAGGAATCCTTGATCACGGAGACGGCCATTTCCTTGGCCTTTGACCCATCGCACCCTAGGATGCCGCTCTTTGGAACTCCCTACCCATCCTCTCCATCACCTCTCCTCCCTGTTCCAGGCAAGGAGAAGGTGGTTTGTGGTACAGCACACTCTACAGAGAAACAGCGGAGGCCGCACAAGTCAGTTAGAGTTAAGAAGTTTACACCCAGCGCTTCTACTCAAGTCCAGTCTTAGCTTGTTTCTTATGCCCCAAGTAGCCCGCTTGTGTCCACAGCAGTCGAGTATTATCCAGTGAAGACACCAATAACATTAGCAATGTTAAAAAAAATAATCAGTATATATATATATATATATATTTATATATATATATATAAAAAATATATATATGTGTGTGTGTGTGTGTGTGTGTGTGGTTAAGATATACATATATATATATATATATGTGGATAATATATATATACATATATATATATATATAAAATATATATATGTGTGTGTGTGTGTGTGTGTGTGGTTAAGATATACATATATGTATATATAGATGTGGTTAAAATATATATACATATATATATATGTATATGCATGTATACACACATATATATGTATGCATGGGAAAACCCATCAAATACACCCCTATAAGTCTTCCTGGCTCTGTTATTTAGCAGCATAAAAAGAAAAATAAAATAAAACAAGTTCAAAACCCAAAGGTGAATTCTGTGCGGCGGGTGCCTTGGGGAATGTTCCTTCCGGAGTCCATCGTCCGTACTGAAAGTGCTGTGCTCTACCGATCCTTCATTTTTAGGGTTCATTTGGATTAGTGTTTTGTTTTGTTTTATTCTGTCCAGGCGAGAAATCAGGCTCCAGAAACAGGGCTGTTTCCCCTTCTTTTCCGCTGCTCACCGTCTCGGTTTTTCACATCTGTCAGAGAGGAGAAGGAAGGAAAAAAAGAGAACTGGGGTTAATGTTTGTGATGGGGGTGCAAATAGGGCAGGGAAGGGAAGGAAGGATGGTGGCTAATGTGTTTAAGAGCAGATGGTGTTAAGACATGGCATGATGTCACTGGTGGGGTGAGGTGCTGTGCAGTTGGGGCAAATCAGCTGAGAATCTCAACCCCACAAATGAGTCAATGAATTATATTCCCCCAGGCTCACCAGGACAGAGCAGGGGGCATATATTCAAACAGGGGTAAATTTTGGAGCAGAATCAGTGGCTTCCTCACAGATAAGCTGAGTGTCTTGTTTCCATCTTTGCACACCACACACACAAATACACACAAACACAGAAAAACAAGGCTAAGCAATGCATGCAGAGAAAGACACACCCTCTGCTCTCCACCTAGCCTCTTGTTTGGGTTGGAAGCAGTGCAGACAACAAGGCCTCATGCAGGCAAGAAGGTGAAAAGTAAGTGCTTTTCATTCCACTAGCTGCTGTGAGTGGGGGTTAGCACCAGAGAACAGCAGTGGCCTGAAGAAGCAGCAGGAGAAATGAGAATTTACCCTCCCCCATAGGTGCCAGTTCTAATTCTACAAGAAAGAGCAAGAGGAACTTCAGCTTAACCAGCTTTTTATCTGGAAACTGATAAGCTAACCACTCCTATGAGTCCTTCCCATTTTTCTGGCCAACACATCACCTCTGGAAACCTCTCTTAGTGCCAATTATCCCATCACATAGAGGGACTAGTAAGAGAAACTAGCAAATCCCTTCTGCCATCGTGACTTTTTTGGGATATTTTTTGTTTTTTCATTGTAATTACTATTACTTGCCCTTCAAACTCTGTGGGGTAATTATCAGTTACTCTGGACTCTGAGAAAAGGAGAGGGGAGGAAAAGGCCAACATTAAGTCTGGTGTCCTTTTGCTTGCTAGGAGAAGTTTAACTCCAGAAGTTGCTCTATTCTGGTCCCTCCATCAATTACTTTCCCACTGAAATTACAGCACCCCAGAAAAATCCTCTGTATACAGAGCAGTTTCCACCATGCTGGTAGTGCCAATGCCTCTCTGGCTTGGACACAAAGCATTTTCACACCCAAAGGATGCACTTGCTACTTGTACCATCAGCTTTAGCCACCTAGCCAATGGATGTCTCCTCTTTCCAAGATACAGCCACAGAGGACCCTAGCTCTCTCTCCCCTGTATTCTTCCCTTGAACCACTGCAATACTGCAGGAACAGGAACAATTGCCTAGATCTCTGTGAAAGGGATCTGAGTTCAGAGTCACAGCCAAGTGCTCATCAGCAACCCCATTTCTCTGTCTCCCTCTACGCAGGTAGGATGATCCCACACCAGAGGTGCACCCATAGCTCATGTGAGTCAAGACTCTGAGTTCAGCAAAGTGCTCAGGTGAGAACCAGGAATCGGTTTCTTCATGTGTCTGTGCCACAGATGGTGTGTGACAGCGCTCAGATGACATATGCACAGCATGGATCTCTGAACTAGCACTAACCCCAGAGCACCTTTATGTCTCCCACCTCACACCTCTGCCTTCATCCAGGGGTCAGACTTAAATCTGCCGTATTTCATTCACAGTCCTGAGGACAGCCTCTCAAACCACAACTCTGGACAGGACACGGATAGGGGACTGTGAGCACAGAACAAGAGGACAGGGTGCTCTCCCTGGCTTTTAGAAGAACAAAGAGGCAAAGGAGAACGTAGCCTTGAGGGAGGCTCCTAGTGGCTTTCCTTATTCTGCACACAGCAGAGCATCTACAAGCCACAGAAAAAGGGCTTGGAAGAGGGGGGGGTCAAATCCTAGCTGGTTAAGGATTTGTCTTTGTCCAACAGTATGCTCAGAGTTGCGTACAGGTAAGGCACAGAGGGATACAGACCCTCCCCCTGCCTACTTCAGCAACATGAATTCTGTTATCCTATTCTATGGTAAAGAATACCTGAGATACAAAGGGCCTGTCTCTGGGAGCCATCCCCATCCAAGTCCTGAGAGCACACCTGAAATGCACAGCTACCCTCTGACACAGGGAAACTCTGTCCTCACCCCAGATAGCCCCTCTGCTCTCTGGCCTGTGTAGGACAGAGAAAAGAAGTAATCAAATAGCACTGGTGCCAGAAGTCAGCAGGAAGCAAGCTCCCCCCCTCTTTCTCTTTCTCTCTCTTTCTCTTTGTGTGTTTCATCCTTCAGGACACAAACCTGCAAGTGCGCTCGTTTAACTCAAGCTGCCTCGACTTGCAACGTGAGTCTGTGAATTTGCAGGAACATTTACAGGTCTGGGGATCTTGTACAAACAAGTGCTTTCTCCTCTCTGAGCAAGGCTCACAGTGACTGCAAAAAGGCAAAAGGAAAGATGTCTAAGCTACAGCGCTTCAGCAGAAAGAAAATACACATGCAACACCCTGAACATCAAAGCAATCCCCTTGCCCCCTCCCGCAGCCCCCATGCTGCCCAGTGGAGTGCCGCGGGCTGATAGATTTTCCAGCAGCACCTCGACAGCCCCAGGACAGCAACCCCTTGCATTAGCGTAGAGAAAGAAAACAGGCCTTCTGCACAGTATTCACAAATGCTGCATTGGATCCATTGGCTCAGGCCAGAGAGAGGAAGAAGGGGAGAGCAAGGATGGGAAGGTGAGAAGTCCCAGCCAGCTATCGACACATCAGTGAAAGGAGTTGTCTGAAGTGGACTATTTGAGTAGAAAGAGGCCAGCGGCTAAACGAGTTAAATACACAGGGTCTCTCCTTCCATGGAAAGCAGCTGGGCTCCAGCATCACATGCTAACCCCCACAGCCAGCACTGCCCTCCTTTCTGTAAGCCCCATCCCAACCTCAGCACCTAGGAATCTTCTGTGGAGGGGCTGTGAATTTACAATGCAGAATTTTGTGAACCACCGTGAGAGAGGCAGAGCGAAAGAGACAGGGAGAGACAAGCCACCAAATCCAGCAGAAAAAGAGAAAAAAAAAACAACAACAAAACAGACAGAGAGGCTCCCCCCAGCTCCCCAGCACCCTTTCTCTAACTTCCCGCTGTCCCACCTCTCCTCTCCACCAGTGACTCCACCAGACACGCACACACATGTGCACACGCACGCACGCACACACACACACACACACACACATGCATGGCAGATGCCAGCCTGCCTGTCACCAGTCGTCACAGCAGTGAGGGCACAAGACAAGGGGTGTAAAGCAGATGACAGAGTAGCAACCCGAAGGCGTGAAGAGGTGCAGGGTACTCCTCCACCCACCACACTCTTGGGACAATGGTCGCCACTGATGATTAGAGAGCCAAGCAAGCTAAAGCCACCTTCCCTGAGATAGCCTTAGCGCCAGAGCAGTGCCACCACCAGTGCTGCCCCTGCAGGATCTGCAGCCCACCAGTGACTGGGAAGGGAGGGTGAGATTTGAGCGAGCAGCAAGCAGGCAGATTGGTTTGGGGAGAGGGAGGGAAGAGAATCTACAAGCAGAGGACACAAACGTACAAGCTGAGTGGTTTGTACCGGCCTTTCTTGCGCTTTCTCTTTTGACCCTTCCCCCTTCCTCGCTTTGATTTTCTGGAAGAAAAACAAAAAAAA
>VWZN01010780.1:399568-409609 GCA_013396955.1 Regulus satrapa | reverse complement strand
AAAAAAAGAGAAAGAGAGAGAGGGGGAAAGAAAGGGAGAGACAGAAAGAAAATGGAAGAAAACGCAAGGAAGAAGAGAAAAAAATACAGCCATGTGCCTTGCTGGGAGGGGAGAAGCACATGAGGCAGGACTGGAGGGTAAATCCCAGGGCCGAAGCACAGATCTCCACCTCGCACACACATTCACCGGCTCCGGCGCTCCTGTCAGCTCCGCAACCAGCCTGCCCACAGCCAAGCCAACACCAGGGAACTCAGCAGAGACCACGTCCTGCAAGGCTGCTGTGAGCAGAGGCAGATCTGCTGGAGCCTCCGAGGGGGACCTGCCCCCTCCTGAGAGGGGCAGTGGGAAAGGGGCAGGGGGTGAGAGGGAGAAGGAACAGAAAGCTTTGTGAGAGCATCACGCCACCGCAGTGAGTGCAGACAACCATTCCAGGCGACAAGCACAGGCGCGCAACGGCTGACAAAAGGCAACCTGAGTGAAAGGGCTCTCTTCAGGGAAGAGGAAACCATTCTGACTTGAAGCACTGCTGAGCACTGGGCCTAGGAGGGGGCAGCTGAGCTCCGATAGCTCTGCAGCAAGGCGGGTGGCAATCCTGCCCTGGGATGGGAGCACTCCACAGACAAGGGAAGAGATCTGATCTACACAGCACTGCTGTGTGACAGAGGGCTATCCAACCTGAAGGCTTTGCTCATCCACCTCACCTCCTGCCTGTGGTTCAGAGGACTCCAGGAGACCTTACTTGGATGTCTGTAACATCTCCTCTGGCAGCCTCCATTCTGAGTACTGAAGAGTAAAGAGGGGGAAGAGGATGGCCTGATCTAGTTATTTTACCCAGGAGATAATCAGCACGCGGCTTTCAGTTCTTCCCTCCTTTTCCTCCTGTCACTTTCCACGTGGATCTGCCAGACAGACAAGCAGATGGAGCCAAGGCACTGACTCCATTCTGAAAAATTCACCAGTTGCCTCTGATTCTTGGGCAGGAGCCGAGCAGGCAAGGACTAGGACATGCAGTCCTGGACACTAACCATGGATCCCTAGGGGCCATTGAGAGCACAGGGAGCGAGGGAGGCCGGAGCCTGTACTGCTCCTAGAGCCACACTAGCACAGAGGCAAGGGAGAAACATGCAAGGAGAAGCCCTAGGCAAAGCACCAGGGCTTGTCAGGCAAATGAGTCCCAGCTCTGAGGCAGTTCAGCAAAGGCTCCCTCGTTCCCTGGTGCAGCCCACCTCGGGAGAGAGCTGTCAAAGGAAATTGGAGGGACAGAAGAGAAAGCACCATAGGTGTCTCCTAGGCCCTGTTCAAGTCGTCTCACTGGAACAAGTGTCAGAGCATCAGCTCAATCCCGGTTCTGCCCTACATGTCAGGCAGGAGTCTCAGGGAGACGGTGAGGGGAAGAAAATCAACCTGAAGGGAGGAGAGGGGTACCAATATAACAAGACTTCCAATCCAGCACAAATTAAAGCACACCAGTCTCTCCCATCCCTTCCCTTCCTTCCCTGGGGAGTGCAGAACCAGCACAGAGCAGGCAAGGTGCTGTTAGAAAAGGAAAGTGAATGCAACGCAGTCCAAGCTGGCTGCTACACCCACACCCCATCCTCTCCAGAGTTCACACAGACCAAACTCTCGCACACCTTCAAACTACAGAGCCACACAGACCGACCGTCCCCAACACGGCCCTGTGCAGAGAGGGTTGTTGGCTGCACGCAGTCTGATGCAGCCAGGAGCAGATTTCCAGGGGGAGGAGGAGAGGCTGGAAGGCAGCTAGAAACATACAACCACCAGGAGAGTGATGAAAAAAGCTCTCTCTCTCTCTCTCCCATTTGTTCCCTTTGTCTCAGATTTAGCCTCATCTCCAAATGTTCACCCCTTCCTCTCCGACTCCGTACCTCTAAATGGCAGAGTCGCCTTCCCAGTCACACACAGTCCAGCTGATCCTCTCCCTCAGAGAGATCACTCTTTTTTTTCAACGTTATTTCGTATTTTATGCTCGTCCCTGCAACCACTGCAGGATTAGAGCTTATTTTTCTTCCTTCCACAACCTTTTTACTTTGGGGAGGGAGTAAAGATAAGGTTGTGACTTAACCTCCTTCAGGTCACCAAAGCAAATCCATCAGATTTCAAAAACCCCTCATGAAAGCCTTCACCGAGACCCAGCTAGGACATCCACCTCCCTTTACAGCTTCCCAGGTCCCCACCCAACCAAAACCAGTGTCACATCCTGCATGGCCTCCACCAGGCCTCAACTTCTCCCTGTAGCCAGCAGAGTTCCTACCAAAGCTGCTGTGAAAGAAGCCAGCAAGTACTCACTCAAGCAGCAAGAAAAAAAATTAATAATAAAGAAAGGCAGGAATTTGCAGTAACCAGAAACACCCCAGGAAGAGGGAAGGGGAGAATGGGGGCTGAACCTTGAATCCACTCCAGCAGGACAGACACGACAGGTCTTCCCTGACTCGGGAAAAAGCATTAGGAATGACTGCCATAGCCATGGGTCATGCAAGGTCCATGTCTGGTGTATGAAGAAAGGACCATCAGATCTGAGTTTCTGTGACCACCTGGAATGGATTCAGAGCATGGCCCCATGCAGTACCATATGCCATTTCCAAAAACACCTTCTTAAAGTGAGTATATCCAACAAAAGAAAAGGGCAAGGGGCAGTGGGGAGAGGAAGTGCCAACCAACCACCGAAAGAGAAAGGAGGAAAGGCTTGTCACTTACTTTTCTTGTTTGTTTTTGACATCTTTCTTTGGTCTGTGGGGAAAGACAGAAAAAAAGCCTCATTAGAAGAGAGATTATCATATATACTTCTGGTATTATCCCCAGCTCCCACCAAGTCCAGGGAAGGACATGTACAGGCAGCACTGCAGGATGCCTATGGCACAGGTTAAGTGATCCATCTCAAAGTGTTTTGGCTCTCCTGTTGACCCTTGCTGGTAGCTAGTGCCAAAAGATCCCAAGATGCAGTGCCAAAAGATCCCAGGATGCAGGCTAGCACTGTCCACCTGTGATAGCTAGAGATGCAAGAGCCCTGACAGCAGAGGGCTTCTTTTCCCAGGCTCAGCCATCCCACTGCAAACCAACCAAGAAGGCTGCAGAAGCATCTGAACAAGAGTCCCAACCCAATGGCAGAAAAAAGGAAAGGCTCAGAGTAAGTTTATTGCAAGAAGAACCAGTGCTGCTCCATTCTCACCTGCAGTCACATTTACTGTGCTGTAAGAAGCTCATGTGTGATATGTGCTGACTCTGATGGGGTTTAATTCTCATGATCTGGAATGAAAGAAACAGAGAGGGTCACTGCCTGTTCACTCTTCATATTCAACCAGCTCCAAATCAGGCAGCTGTGCAGCAAAGCACTCACAGCCCAGGTGCTCCTGGGAAGAGCGGGGCAGAGTTCGAGCCAGCTCTGAGGCCCCGTTCTCCCAGTCAGGGAAGGCCTTTGATCACAAGCGAGCAGCAAAACCAAACTTGTGCCAAAGCTCTGTTTGCTTGTGCATGCCTGGTGCCAGCACTGGTGGACTGCCTTGGAGACAGCCATGGGAGAGGGTGTACCACCACAGCAAGGTTCTTGAGCAGGGAATGAGCCCTCCCTGGCTGATGCTGGGCAGACAGTAGCTGAACATCCTGCCTGCTTGTGCAGAAGCCATGCTTCAGTCTCACACAAAGGTCCCAAGCAAAAAATTCCACATCCAACTCCTTTTCCTTAAGCCACCATTCCTTCCTAGCTGACATCTAGCTTTCTCAGTAACTTGACATACAAAATAAATCTGGAGATCTGTGTTCAAGAGTCCTGCAAAGCCAGACATCACCCAGACCCCACCCCAGGTACCTCCAAGGAAGTTATTTACAAGCTATGGAATATTGTCACATTCTCTTAACCCAGAGTATGGCTGGAAAACTAGGCTCTAGAGATTTGCTTAAGTGTCTCTGACCCTTTACAGGCATGCAGGCATACCAGTCAAGAACTGTAATTCACCAAGTAATGGTAGGAAGAAAACCATCCCTAGCTACACCAAGCTTGTATGGTCTGGGCCAGGCTGGAGTCTGCAAGTGGTAAAACAGTACGGGGAACTATGAAAGGGCACAGGGAGGTCTTCAACAGAGTTCAAACACAACCCAAATTTCAAGTAAAAGGACTTTCTGGGAAATCACGTAGCAGTGCATGTCTCTCATTGATATTAAAAAGTGACAGCAATATTTACAGTGGCCATTTACAGAGGCTAAGGACAAAAGTCAGTGAGGGAGCTATGGGTTATGGGTAATGGGCACCAGCATGATTTTGGACAAGAGCTGGGATCCAGTATGACAGACAAGGGCAGTAAGTAAGCTCTCTGAAGCAATTTGCATCTTTCCCCAGAGGCTCAGCCTTTGCTATCATGGCCACTTCTGTCTCTTCCAAGAAATGAATTCAGCAGCCTCCAAACAAAGGAGGAAGATGCCCAGAGGCAGAAAGGCTTTTCCAGCTGACATAGAAGCAGTTTGTTTCTTAGAGTCCCTTTAACCCCTGCTATGCCAGGGTAGCTAAAGACCCAAATCCCCTGCTCTGATGGTACAGGCTGACCTCACATGCCCTTCAGGAGAGAGTACTGACAGGTTTTCCCCTTTTGCCCTACCCAGCTGCCTTCAGAACAACAGCTATGTGTAGAGCTCAGGAGGACCAAGGGCCCAAGGAGTATTTTGGGAACTGGAAGATAACACCATCAGAAATGGTCCTTTGCATTCTCTAAGCAGCAATGCTTCTTTGCATGCTTATACCTACTGTATCTGGGCAAGAGCCAGAAAACAGACTGTCCTCTTAGATTTAAACAGACACAGGCAACTCATCTTTTAACGCTGTGTGGTGCAGTGTGGAGCACCAGAGTCAGAGGAGAGGCTCCCTGGGGTAGGTTGCACTTCCTCTGAATTAGCTGGGAGCTGGGACTTGGGGTGGCTGTGATGGCTGACTTGCTTCCTTCCAACCAAGCATGGCAGATTGGCAAGCTGGACCCTCACCTCCATTGTGACGTTGTACACATCCACAGGGACACATTCTAGGCCCTCATCGCCGCAGCAACCCGCACATCTCATCAGAGGCACACAGGATGGCTTGAATATGTACTCCACCTCATCAGGGTACTCCTGGAAAATGTCCACCAGGGTCTCAATAGTCCTGCAGAAGCTGCGCTCGTAGACTTCCAGGAATTTGATAACTAAAAGAGGAATGGAGGGAATAAGTTAATGCAAACTTAGCTCAAGAATGTCTAGCGCTTCACCCCTTAAAGTGAGCCAGACAGTTGCAACACAACTACCCTATGCTCTTCACTAAGAGTCTTGCAGGCCTAAATCCTTTGTCCGTGCTCTACATATACACACACGTCAAGTGTGAAGGGAAAAAGACAATCTTCTCCTACAGCTGCTTCAGAGCAAAGGCAAGATGGACAAGAAAGTCTCCTGGTACCATGATGCATGCCACAGGTGACTCTTCCCCAAACTTCTTCTCTGCTATTCCCCATACTCCTAGTATGCTGCCACTAAAAATTTCAGCTCAGCCAAAGAAACCCTGAAGCTGCAGCAGATAATATGGGCTCTGGATTAAGGTCCTTCAGTGGTTTGCCCTTCACTCCCTTTCAAAATAGCCAGTGGATGCCCCAGTGGGTTTTAAAGCCAGAAGCATCCTCTGTACAGATCTGAGCACACAGACACTTCTAAGAGCAAGCAGAGGCTTTGAACCATGGAGCATCTTCACCATTCCTGTCATCTACCTCTTTTGGCCATGCAGAACATCCACCTCAGCAGGTCACCACGGAACCAGGACAGCATCCACTGCAAGTCACAGCCTCCGCGTCCCCACACTGACCACTTTCCCAGACCGAGGAACCAAGCCACCCACTGAAAGATTCAAAGTAGCTCATATCACCCCCAGGATTAGCCAGACTATATATATTTGGCTACTGAACCATAATGAGACAGTGTGGGAGGGGGAACAGGGTGGATCTGCCATTATCCCATGCCTTCCCTACGAATGGAGCAAACACTAACTGCTTGCGATCTGCACTGATTTCACAAGTATTTCTCAATGTTTCCCAGTCTCTTGCCAAAGCTTCATTTTGCTGCTTGGTCAAGGGTTGGAGAGATTTAAAGAGATGAGAGATAGTATAGATAAGCACACACACAAACCCCAGGTGCTAGTGCAGTACTGCAAACAGTGAGTAACCCGGAGCCCTCCAAGCCTCCTAGCTCTAGCACCACACTGGCAACAGAAGATGTCTCACATGGAGCAGAGGGTAAGAGTATGCACAAGGAGATAGTACCTGCCCCATGCTGTTATGCACTATAATGATCCACCTGTACAGTATGCAGAGTCCTCCAGCACCAAGGTTGATAACTCAGAGTGATAAGAGCAAACTGCTTGCATCATGGAAAATAATGGTCTCCAGTAAGCGTTTCTAAAGTGCCCTGAACTTGTGACAAACTGGCATAAAGGTTACTTTGCCACAAAAATGCAAAAGCTGCTGGGCTTGGAGCTCTCAGCCCGCAGTTAATTGTTGAAAGTTAATTCTAGGTCATGCAGGGCTGACAGTGCCATAGTGCTGAAGGGCTGAGAGCGGGTACAAGAAGGGGAGGAGCTTCCATCCAAGGAGTTTGAAGTGTCAGAGAGCCTTAGCAGCTATTAAAAGAGAAAGTGGCTTGTGAAAGGAAAATGTAGCCTGGCAGGCATGGACTGTTTGTTGGTATTCCTTGTCTGGAAGACAACATGTTTCTGTTCCTTGTTCCTTTCCGTCCTCTTCCCTCCTCCCGTAACTGCCGTATGTTCTCCTATCTTGTCTGTGACTCCCTCTTTCTCCTCCTTCTTCCTGTTCCCCTTTGGAGTGACCTTAGTCACCGCCTATGTTCCAACAGGTTGAACAATTTAATATGTGGGAAATTCTGCGAGCACAAAGATACTCACTGAACTGCACTGTTGATTATTCACACTGTGCCAGACACAGGACCTGAGAACTCTGGCAGTAAAGGCATAGTTCAGGATAAAAATGCTTACAGACCTACGTCAAGGGGAGGGACAGAAAGGAAGAGGGAGGGAAAGCAGCAGTTACCTGTACAGATCAAATGCTGCTCGCCACACCAGTCTGGGGCATAAAGGAGGCAGAAACCGAAACAGAGTAGAAAACTGAAGTGAAACTGACTGGCGCCTGTCATGCTTTCCTAAATGTTTGCACTACCCAGGCATTTGGATTACACCAGAGAATTCAGATTACAGATTGGCCCCAGAACAGCACATTCAACTTCTTTTGCAGGGCCTTTACTTTCACAGCTGCACCCTGACACCTACACTTGAAATCTGGGAGATTTGACAGGACTAAATCCTTCACATGAAGAATTTGGGAGTTTCTACCTTTACTTTAACACATGATGGTTTTCCAAGGTCTGAATCAGCCTCTGAAAAAGGAATCCTTCCCTAGCTGCCAGTGAGAAAACCTTGCCACAAAAGGAACATTGCCTTATTTTGCAGGACACAGAGCATTCACATGGAGACTGCACAACCTTCTGTAGTTCATTTGCAGTCACCACCCAAACGAAACCAGAGCACATGACTGAAGTACAGCCAACCTCACAGCAAAGTCCTGCCCCTTCTGCCATACCTACACTTAACTTCTGTGTACTGGGAATTATATTCCACACTTTGCCGGGCTGATTCTGCCTGTGCTTCCTTTCTATTGGTTGTGTTACAAATGGAAGAAGGTGTCTCTCATGGGGAAGCAAGGGAAGGTCACTGAAGGACTAACGCCACTAGGTCTGCTCCCTTCCTGCAATCTGGGCTTCAGCCCACGTTAGAAATTAATCCCACAATTAAGTCACAGTCCTACCCTGCAAAACACCTCCAGATTTGAGTCAGAGGTTCTTAGTTTCAAATGGAGGGGGAATTAAGGTTAAAATGCAGACAGGACCCACATTAACTCCAAAGCAGAATTTAAGTTCAAATTTGGAGCAGTTGAGTGAGAACCAGCTGAGTTGAGCTGGACAAGAAAAGGGGAAAGTCTATGATCATTTTGTCTCCCTCCCTATCAACGGCTTAGCAGCAATACAGACACACTGTTATTTTGAAAATACAAATGCAGCCACAAGTGCTGGTGGTTTCCTTTATTTATACCAGAAAATCTTTTCCCGTGAAACAAAGAGTGTTTGTCTGACTCCTCTACAACTTCCTGTGCCACAAAACATGTGGAAGCCTATCTTGAGCTCAAAAGGGTAGGGGCTGAAGCTAAAATAACAGTCTCCAACCAGAGTAAATCCATCCCAAATAAAAACCTATCACAGATTGACATCTCAGAGAAAGCATAAAATGGCCAAAGAAACAAACACACCTTTCAGCCCAAGCCCCTAAGAGCTTCAGTAGAAGGAAATACAGGACTGTCCTTGGGTAACAGAGGCCCGTCAATGTCTCTTCTTCACAGAGGAGAAACTGAGGTACAGAAAGAGGACCTCTAAGGTCAAACCATGGGACAGAAGTAGAGTCAGGAAGGTAATGCCAGGAGTCCTGACTTCTAGCTCACAGATGTATCTACATCGCAGAACCTGAAATAGCACCAGGATAGTAACACCGAAGTCTCACCACTTATACTGCCAAACCAGCTTCTCCTGCAATCCCATCAGCCTTCTTGTGACAGAAGTTAATTCTGTTTGATTCTTTCCCTCCCCAGGAGGGATTTGTTGGACACAACAAATGGCACAGATGAGGACACTAGCTCTTTTCTACCAACAGCAGAGAACTGGTTACCAAAATAAGCCTCACAGCAGGCTCCATCTTGATCCCTCAGGAGTCACTGAACCTTCTTCTGTTGACTTCAGCAGGAGCAAGGGTCAAGCACAACAGGTGGCAGCCCACCAGCAAATCAGAAGTTTTGCCGGTGCAAAATGGACACCTATCCCAAGCACAGCATGCCACAAACCTCTGGTAACACACATGGAGTCTGTCACACCAATAAAGTTACAGAAATTGAAACAGACTGCTACCAAAAAAATTTAAAAAAAAAATTAAAAAAAAAGAAAAAGAAGCCAATCTGGGCCCACACTGCTGGAGCCCTCTGCTGACCTCCTGCTGGAATAACGCTGAAGGTCACAGCCTGTGAGGACCCTAGAAGATATCTGCCAGACCCTGCCACGCAACAGGTGATCTGTTCTGCTATGCAGGTAAGGAGAAAACATGGTCAGGATGGTCTTAAAGCAGGTGATGATCACCTCAGCCTGAAGGTTCCAAAGTCCACAGCCCTTTTATCCCATTGCTGAACTGAGGACTGCGGCCAGAAGCCAAACTCCTGACACGCACAGGGCTTCACTAGAGAGTGAGCTCACAGGAGGCATCTCTGACTAACCCGGGGCTGACCGCCCTTCTGGTCTACATTCACTTGCACAAACCAACGAGGCAGAGGACACCGTCACAACCCGGCCTCTGGGCAACCAGAAAGACACAAGATCACAGCAGCTGCAGAGGCACTACTTGTTTCCTTGCCAGGCAATGCTCCTGTCCATACTGGACCACCAGAAGCCAATCGGTAGAACCTATCAGATCTCAGTGCTGTTCCCTGAATCTGCAAAGTCTAATAGTCCAAACCAGAATAGAAAGGTGTATTTTTCAAGCCTGGCTCTTTACAGTGCTTAACGATCTCCTGACTGCGGGGTTATCTGGGACTGCTGGAAGGCAAAAGCCCAGAAAATTATCCTGGACTGCCCTTTTCCTTCTCTTCCTCAGAGACCGGCCGTCTGGGGGCTGCTCCGGCCTTTGTTCGGGGATCAGCCCTGGCCATCCAGCCGGGCATCACCAGCACTGCTGGGAAAGAGGCGGGCAGCAAAATTTGACAAACCCCTTCCTACAGCACTGTGGCGAATCCCCAGCAAACTGCTCGCCGCTACTCAGCTCTTTGTGTGCGCCCGCGTGAGTGTAGATATATATATATATAAATATATATATAAATATATATATAAATATAAATTAAAATAAATACAAATATGTATAAAAATAGATAGATAGATGATAGATAGATAGATGATTGATAGATAGATAGATAGATA
>VWZN01010780.1:343483-392953 GCA_013396955.1 Regulus satrapa | reverse complement strand
CGCCCGCCGCTCGTCAGCACTCTGCAACTGATCGCAGCGGCCACGGGGAGAGACGCTCCCGCAAGTCCCACCTCCTCGGCGATAGCCCGGCCTTCTCCCCGCCCTTTCCCAGGCCGTAGCTCCACGGTGCGCCGGAGCTAGCCCCGCGGCTCGCGCATTTTGATCCCAGCTCCCTGCCCTGCTTTCTCGCAGGGGCTTTTCTGCCGTGCCGATGGATGCATGTTCGGGTCAAAATTCATTCTGCCCGTGGGAATCGTTCCAAAGTCCAGCAGAGCCATTTGGGGAGAGGGGCGGCGGGGGAAAATTGTAATCACAGCCATCATCTGACCACCCCCCTAGACCTGGCTTTTCAGATACAGCGATTTCTTAGCACCTATGTGTTAAAGGGCTGAAGGAGCGTTTTCCTACGTTTTATTTATCTTAACCTAGTGCTATTCTCCCGTGGCTCAGGGGCCTGCCTGTGCTGGCAGAGTGGTACCCGGCTGTGCAGAAGGGTGTCGTACTGAAGGGGTGAAGGTGTTGCCCGACAAACCCCACTCTGCTTTCTGAGAAGGTATTGGAAGGGCAAAGAGGCAGCTTTGTCTCACTGAGTTTGGCGCGGGCATTCCCCAAATGAGCTACTTGGTTCCTGTCACACAGAAAATTTCTTCATATGGTATATGTAGGCATACATAGTAGCAACATTTGTGTCATCATACATCTTTCTCCTGCTTTCATTGTCCAAGGACCTTACGTGGCAGGTGGAGTGGAAGTCCAGACTGTCAGATCCCAGGGCTCACCGAGGACTGGAGGAAGGCGTAGAGGGNTCTTTGCTTTTCGTAGATCTTAGACCTGTTTGTCCCTTTGTTTAATTTTTAAAGATTTTTGTGTCACCCCTTGGTCCATTGTGTGGGGATGTTGCCCTGGTCACACTGATCATAAGGAAGGCTGTGAGATGAGTGACAGGTCTGCCTGAGGAAGGAGCAGCTCCCATCTGGTCCCTCCACCGCCCCAGCTGCAGGTCACACCCCACACCCCTTGTACCCACAGCCTTCCATCTGGATAAGGGTAGAAATCCAGCCCAGTCGAAAGCCTGAAGGAGAATATAAACCCTTTCTCCTCAAGGATCACGTTCCTGCAGCAGAGTGGTGGGTGTTGTTCAAACATTGCAAAATAATCCCTTGTCCTTCACTTTTTGTGTTGTTGTTTTTACAAATTGTTGCAGAGGTTTTCTGAAGAAACATATACACATCCAAAATAACCGGAGTTCCCCATATTCAGGATGCAATTGCCAAATTTGCCTTCCAAGAGACAGAGAATTCAACCTCCCCCAGGAAAAGAAGGGGATATTTCATTAACTGAAGGTAAAGCAAATTTAAAGTTTCCGGAGGCAGGAACCAATTCCAACTCTGTCCCAGTTCACTGTGAACAGCTCCATCTTTATGTCAGGCCTCTGCACTTCAGACCAGCAGCAAGCAGATTAACTCACTCAGTCCTTTTATTTGGTGGAAGGTCTTGGGTGCCTTTTCCCCTCGTGCTAGATGAGCGTTCTATGAATGAAGGTAGCTCTACTGAAAATAATTTCCGATTCTAACACTCCTCTGAATGGACAAAATCCCTCTAGCTTTGAGGAAAGTCCCCCACATAAACCCCACATAAAATATTAAATCCATGAGTGGCAAGGGGCAGCCTTATCCCCGTAAAGCTACAATGTACTGTAAATAATGTACAGAACCCAGCTTCTAAAATTACCACTATGGGATTGCTCATCTCGTTTTATGTTTCATCTGGATCCTGTGATCTTCCCACCTGCCAACATCCTGTTACCAGGAGAGCAGTGTATGTGAAGTTTGTGCAAATGGTCATGTACTTGCTGAATTCTGGCACCAGCAAGGACATTCATGTGCCTTCCATGTTAACTTTACACCATAATAAATACTGACATTGCTATAGAATCTGTAGTGTTCGTGCTAAGCACCAAAAAAGCAAATCTATCTGTGTCCCAGCTATGCTTCTTTATTAGCCTTGTTATGCTCCCATACCCATGGCCTCTGAGAGAGAAAGACAGCATCAACAGGAAGGATTTTAAATATGGAATACCTAAAAGCACGAGCCCCATGTTTAGGAACCTAAAGAAGAATGCGTGGATTGCAAAGAGGCAGGGTTATGACTTATTTGGAGCCGTGAGACGCTGAGAACTTTTAAGAATAATTTAGGACTTCATCTTGCAGATTGAACTCAGTCAATACTTTGGCATTGACTTCAAAGGGCAAAAGATCAAGCCTTATTTAGGGGCTCAAAATAGAAAATTAGGAGCCTAAATTTAGGCATCCATATTTTAATACCTTGACCTGTGTTAGTAATACCCTTCATCTAATCCCTCTATTTAGTGTGAAAAGAGACAAATGTCAATAACTTTTTATTGACTTCCTAAGAGAACCTGTAGCGAGAAATGCATTACCCGCACTTCGTTTATTTTTAATCCCCTCTCTCAGATCCCCAAAATAACAGCCGGAGCAATGTTAGTGGAGGAGCTCAGACTCACTTTGAAATTGGAACAGGAAATGTGAGAAATGTGGACATCAAAAACCAAATTAAACAAAACAATATTTTCTTAGTATTCCATTTTGTGGGCAAGTCCGGGGGGATAATCCAAATTAGGAGAGAAGTCAGAGAAACAAAGAGTAATTTTAAGCATTTTAGTGCCAAAGCTATTTCTTAACACACAGTTCGCTCACTGATTTCAAATATAGTCCCTCAGCGCAGAGCATGGAGGACAGCACAAGAAAAATCAACATCTTGGTACGGCCTTCTAGCAGATATGGGAAAAAGGCCAGAACAGAGCGAACTGTTGAGAGAAGCAGCCAGGTGAACCGATCCTAAAGGTTTTTGAGGTGCTTCTTGCCCTGCAAGAAAACACGGGGACACAAGATGCAGTAACCAAACTATGGCCAGGTTGCTGCAATGGTCGCAAAATGGTGAATCAATTTAACTGCACGAGTCTTATTATTGTGATTACTTTTGTGCCGGTTGCACTAACAGGGAAGGGAGCAGCTGTAGGTATAACAAAAGGTTGCTCCTCTGAGATGCTTTGCCGACGCTCCCTCTGCTGTGATGTAAATAGAATACATGTGACGGGTAAGGGCAGTGCTCAGCTCGGATCTGCAGCATTAGAGATGCCCATGCACCACCCACTGGCAGTTTCATTTACCTCTGTCACTCAGGAGTCTCCCAAAGATCTTCAGCTTCTGGAAAGTGAGAAAAATGCACATGAATCCAAAGCATGGTCACTCATTCCGTCCTTCTGGGTTGATTTTGTTCCCTGGAATCTTTCCCATAAGCAATAATCACCTCATGTTATGAGGAGTTGCATCCCTTTCCTTACTCTCTCTGTTTTCCTGTCACTGCCTGCATCTTTGTATCATCCTTTTGCAGCAAGCAGCAGAGGCAGTGACAAGTGAATGGAGGTAACAGGACAGGTCCTCAACCATCAGCAGGACTGTTTTAACATCTACAGAGAGATCAAGAAATTCAAAACAGCTCTTCCTGCCAAAACGATATGTAATGTCAGCTTAAGGGTACAGCCATCTTGACCCTGACTTATGATTCCCTGGCTAATAGATCTGGTAGGAATATACACACACACGGTTTTTGTGATAGTACTTCACCTTACACTTACATCACATTCCCTGGAGAAGTATCTGATGGGGCAGCCTTACTTATTAAATCATTTCCTGGAGGAGAGAATTCATTTGGGCTCATTTATTATCATTTGTCCTGGAGCTCATATTTTACATTCTGAGCATAAGGAGTGGGTGTTATTCATGGCTATGGGTCTAAGAACCAAATACTAATTTCAGGAGAACTGTTCTATTGTCTGAGGTTGATCACTTATGTTTGTCCCAGGTGCTAGACACATGTTGCTTGCTGAAGGAGATACGGCTTGATCTCAGATTTCGACATTTTGGTAACTACCAAACAAAAATAAAATTAAACTCAAGTATGCCTATCCCTCCCCTGCAAATCAAGTGGCATTTAGCAATATTGACTTGAACAATAAATAAATCTATTCAACAATGAAATCAGAACAACCTCAGTGAGGCACTAAATGAGTACAATAACAGAGACACAGAAGTTGGACAGTCCTCTGCATATATAGTCCTCTGCAAAGACAAGCAAACAGGACTTCAGTCCAGATGAACCCACAAAGCACCTATTCTGCATTCCATGGGCCTCAAAGTCCCCCCAGCACATCTCAGCACACTTCAGAGTTGTAGCAAAGGCCAAATACCACAAACATAACTCGCCACAGAAAGGGAAGAGGGCAAGGCTCTCTCCGAAGCCCTGGCAGGCTGTGGTTCACCCCAGCACCCTACACAACTATCACCACAACTAGTGCCAAAGAGAAAGGCAGCAAACCCTAACCAGTGGTGTCTCTCTGATCCAGGAAGAACTCCCTCCTGCCCACTGATCTGACAGCCAGAATAAATTCTGGGGACACAGGGACAGGATCCTGAGCACACCTTGCCACAGACCATGTCCTTTCTCTGGCTACTCACTCACCAGTGCTCCCCTAGAAGGAAGAAGCCACAGAAGACCTGCTACACAGGCATGGTGCCAACAAGTGCTGACCCAACCTCCTTTCATCTGCTTGGTGAGACTTAAAAGCCCCTCTGCAATGAAAGACTGGGAGTGTCGGGGGGGTGCGAGGTATAACTTCCCTGGAGTGAAAAGCCAGAGAGCAGCTACTGGCTGTTTGTGGTTCCCCATCCCAGGGTACCAGAAGGATGTGAAATGTATATGTACCAAAACAATACCTTTGCCTCTTCCCCAGTAATTAGGGTCTGAGGCAGGGAATCTCCCCATCCCCAAACACCACAGGTGACTGGAGACCTCCTTGCACCATTTCCTCCTCCCACCCCCTTTCCCACAAGTAACTCATGATCATCCCAGTTTCTCCTCCACAAATGACCTGGGACCTGATCTCTTCAGGAAATCCTGCCCACTCAATTGTGTGGGCTATAAACCCCAACCAAAGGATGCTCCAATAAAATCTGCAGCTGTATGCCAGTTAAATATTTTCGTACTTATGCTAGATTATTATCTGACGTGTAAACCACAAACCATATATACAATTGCAAGGCTTCCATCTCAGAGGTATATTAGTGTCTGGATCTACACTCTAAAAACATGCAATTTTAAAAAAATAACAGACCCTACAAATTGTTTTGGATAAATGGAAATTTTATAACTCTTTTCAATTGCAGTTTGCACAAGATTGTATTTCAGTTTTGTGAGCATCTTAAGTAGAGTGTATTGAATACAATTCAGTGAGCAATTTCATGAAAGCACATTGGGTTGGTCAAAGCAGGGGAGTTTTCTTAAATTCCTTCTGTCTATAGACTCCACAGATACCCACACACCTTGGTGGCTGTCTGCCCAGAACCACACCTTCACACCCCAGAAAAGGTTTGGCAACACCCCAACTAATTAAAGATCAAAATAAGGGCAAATAGTCTGATATAAGGCTCCTAAAGTCTCCTGGGGGAGCACTTTCTCAGCTTTGGAACAGAAATGCTGGGTGTACAGCATCTCTTGAGAAAAGAAGCTGAGAGAGGACCTTCCTCATTCTTGGGCAAACTCATCAGTCTCCTCCTTGCTAATTATAATTTCCCATATTCTTTTTTCCTCTTAGCATTTCAAAACTGAGTTCTGAGGCCAAATCTTGGAGGAAGGAACTTTGGTCCAAAACAGCTTTAATTTGAGACAACAGTTCACTAGTGTCAGTTCTGGGAAAACTTCACTTACACCAGTAGGACAAAATGTAGCCAAGGCTTAGAACGCCTGAGATATCAGAAAGGCCTCCTTTCTTACAAATACGGTATTCATAAATAAAACTACTTTTGAAGAAGATTGGGAAAATCTGAATTGGGAAATAGGTTTTCTGATGTCACCAATTCACAGAAAGGTCAATATTAAAAGCCCAAATGATTTAAAACAAAAACCATAGAGACAGCTACTCGTACAGATGCCATCCATCAACAAAATTAAGTTCAAACATATGATCAGTTTCGTCATTTCCAGCTTAATTTCTGCTCATTTGAAAATAAGTGGTTTTTCTGGAACTAAACTTTAGGTCAAAGAGCATAGCTTTTGGCATCTATAGTTTGATAAAGAAGTTGCTTTTCAGTATTATCTGTATTCCCAAATATACAGTATTAACTCTTTTAAAGGCCAATGGACAGAGGAAGGGATGTGAGTTTGTAAATCACCAGTGAATCTAAAATATTGTCTTTACCCTGATAGCTGAAAACACAGTGCAGGTTTGCTCCCTCCCCTTCCTGGACATTTCACAAGAGTTGTGTGTGGACAAGCATCCATCTGTGCTTGTGCTGCAGGACAGCACAGGACCATCAGGCCAGTGCTCCAAACCTGCACAGTGCTCTCTTGTCATTGCACTGTGAGGCAGCAGCAGTCATAAAAGAGCAAATCACTTCCCTAGCAAAGGAAAATCCATAGCCCTTGCTCCAAAACCATTTGCTCTTAAGTACCTAACAGTTTTTCTTTGCTGGAAGCGACTCATAAAACAGCTCTTACAGGAATGCATTTATATGTGGAGAGCCCATGTCCTGAGCCAACCAGCTTGCCCGTACAAGAGAAGCAGGCCAGTTAGAATAAGGTTTCCCTCACCCTTCAGAAAGAGCAGCATGCAGTTTCTTTCCATCTTCCTTTCTCATTTAAACACTCAAAAGTTGCAAAAGCCCCAAAACTCCCTTTCTACCCTGAACTAAATAAATGTTTAAATCGCTTTACCTTTTAATGTTCCTGACCGTAAAGCTTGGATGGCAAAAAGCCATCCTGCCCATCCAAAATATCTTTATGCCACAGCTGGAGTTGTGTGCCATTAGTTTTGAGGAGGTTCATTTTTATGTCTCCCAGTGCCATGCACAGTGCTGGGCTGGGGCCCCAGGACACACCTGACACTGGGACAAGACAACTGTTCTCTGAGGCAACATCCCAGGTACAGTCACTGGCTGGGGACCAGGGCTGTCAGCAAAACAACTTTTGCTTTACTCAACATCAGCCCATTTAGGTGAAATAACATGAGCTGAATTCCGTTTTCAAAGAAAATGATTGCACAAACCAGTGCTATCTGTGAAAACAAACAATTCAGCAAACAAAGCCAGGCAGGAAACTCAATGCAAGAATAAGTGTGTTTCATGAAGCACCATGTTCTCGCTAGCTAGCCTGGCTCTGGAGACCAGCAATCCTGTGTCTGACACATCTGCTCACTCTCCTCTTTGCACACTGACACATTTCACTGCATTTCAGCAGGAGGACCCTGCAGTGATGAATGCCAACAAAGCTCTGCTGAAGCACCATTTCGGCCTGTGATTTAACTGGCCTTTTCTGCTTGAAAGAAAGGTGACTTTAAAGTCCTGGAAAGGAAGAGGTGAATTCTAGAAGAGAAATAACTTACTTGTTCTGTCACTGCTGAACATACCCACTGCACATGTACACTTGTTCCTGCACTTTTTGGGGCTGAAGAGGCCTGAGCACACAAGACTGAGCTGGGCAGAGTCCATACTGAGAAGATGTTGTCTATCTTGCTAGAGGAGGTGTTGGTAGAAGGTCTGCAGCTCTTCACCCAAGGGTTGGTACTGGGAGAATTCCATGGGAAGAGGACAACCTTTTGGTTCACTATGTAACGGCACCTTTGATGCAATAAGAGACACTGAGAAGCCCAAGGGCTACCACCTTGAAGAAGGAAGTGGTTGCCAAGGGAGTTGCCTTCTTTAATAACATGCATTCTTGACCCAGGTGCAGACCATGTGCAGACTGGCCTCACTGCTGGACAGCATCCTGTGTGACAGAGAGCTGAGGCTGGTGGCTGGGGGCTCATGCCAGGTTTCAGTCAAAAGCACTTGCCTTTCATTTTGTTCCAGACTGAGCAATGTAAATGAAAGAACTGCATCAGCCAGTGCCAATTTAATCCAGTCAAAAGTTTGGCAAATTAGTACGAGTCAAAATTCATTAAGCAGCTGCTGAGGTTGCCTGAGCTGGCTGTGTTTTTCTCCAACAATGTGCTTATGTGCTTCAGAGAGCAGCTGAAATTGGGTAGGCTACCTGTTCTCCCATGTCCAGGACTCATTCTGGCAAGGGGAGGACCGAGAGGATCATGCTGATACTGCTCTCTTGGCTATCTGGACATGTGGGAGAATGAAGGCCTCTGATGTGGTCATCACTAAGGCAGGCTCCCAGATGCAGGAGCCATCTCCTCCCCAGACATGGCCGGGGAGCAGAAACCAGCCAAGAATCAGGATGTGGCCCACATGGATGTCCCTGCACCCTGATGGACAACAATTAGATGGAGGCACCCAAGCACACAGCTGGAGCCAGCCAGCACAGTGTCTCTGTGCCTTCTTTCAGAAGATGGACTGTGCTCTGTCATTGTAGACACTTTAGGGGCAGACTCCTGCTGGCAAACAGGAAAAAAAAAAACCCCAAAATACCCAAACAACTATCCAGGGTGGTTTATTGCTGGCTGTTTCTGTCCTGAATGCACCAAAGCATGTCCAACTCCAAAGCAGTGCAGCATTCCAAAGACCAAGACCGTCAGCTGCATCCCAGAAGACTGGTACATGTTTTCCTCTGGTCATGCCTAGGGTAACATGGAAGGTGACCCCACAAGAGTTTTACACATCTCACTCAGCAGAATGGAGGGTCAGGATGGACCTTCCAAAACACTTTCCTCTGGAGGAAATTCATTCCCTATTGGTATTCCGCAGTAGAGCAAGACTAGTAACTACAGAACTGAAAATTAATTATTGATTAGTTAAGAGTGAAATGAGCGTGACTCAATATGATTTGTTACAGGCAAACAGAATAAAGTCCAAACCTCTCATATACAAACCTGAGGGTTTAAAAAGGCCAGTTTTCAAAGTGGAAACATGTTCAGCTGTGAGCTAAATGAGATAGTAGAAAAACACAGTCAGAAAAAATTGAATAGTTAGGAAACTGCATTTTTTAAAATTGGTGCTGAAATATCATAATTGAGAAAGAAGGGTGGTTTGGAGGGAAAATAAAACAATAATTAAGTATGTAGATGTTGGTCTCTGTATAGATTTGTGTATATGTAGATATGGGGGAAGAGAGAAACTAGTAGCAATAATTAACCTCACTTAATTGATTGCAACTGTATAAAATTGACATGGGGAGCAGAAGCACATGGAGATATCTGTGAACAGGAGATTTAAGGGCAGTAAGATGGCTTTTTTAAGCAGTGTAAACCCAAAGGATATCTAAAACTTGTTCTAGACAATTACTTTGTGGTCCTACTGGTGAAATAATTATCTTATAATAACACAGCGAAGAACTGTAGCCAACAAATATGGCTGTTGTAGAGTTTGGACAGTGATGACACATATTTTCTTCCCAAAAGAGACTATGGCATTTTTTACAAATGTAACAGAAGCAGAAGAAACCTGAAGGCAGTGATTTAGATTGAACACACACAAAACCCCCAAACTGTAAAGTGCTAAAAAGTGTGCTAGGAAAAGATCCTTAGGGGCTTTGATGAATTTGGGAAAACAGATTCCATAGAAATAAGGTGGCGCTGTAGCAATATTACCATGAGTAAAACAGGAATGTTGGGTAGCACCGCAGCAAGATACCCAGAGAGCTGGTGTAGCCTCCATTCCTGAGCTTTTCAATTCGGAAGAATTAATTCAAGTGCATAGTATAATTTGCATCAGTGAGTCTGGATATGAAGAAAATGGACCAACTTGGTATAAAGACAGCTCTTAGCCGCAAGATTACAGGTTTGCTTGACAAAGGTTAAAGGGTTGATGTAATTTATTTAACTTCTTCAGGCCATTTTAGTTCATGACATAGAATGATTGAAAATAGGCACGGATCTTATTAATAAGATTAAAAACTGGATAACTAGTAGGTCTTGGGAAGAGATACGGTAAGTGAAGGGTCACTGATAGTTGGTGCTTTCGGCCCAGTTCATTCAAATCCAACTGAAAAAGGTGTACAAAATTATTCCTATTAAAGTCTGAAGATAGTGTAAAGATGGAATTATTAAGTGGTGAAGGGGATGTCTTTGGTGCAGAACAATACAAACTGCATGGACTGATGCAAACACAATGTATTTTAATGCAGAAATGTATGAGTCAGCTGCAGCAGAAAGTAGAAGTCCTCCTACCAGAAAGGGATTTCTACCCAAGCAAGGCAGAAATCTGGAGGGAGCTTGGAGGTCATGGAAGTATCTGCCAGAGTGAAATACAGTGTCAAGGGTAATAAGATCCTGGGCTGCAAAACAGAAACTATTAAACAGGAAAAGGGAAGATGCCTTTTGCCAGCCTTTAGCACCAAGGAAACTGCTGCTGGGATCACTGCATGGGCAGAGAGGAGTCAGGAGGGTGCTGAGAAGAGCCAGGGGATGACTGCAGCACTGGGAAAGATGCCATGGAGAAGGGCTTCCATGATGGTTTTGGATGAAAGAGAAGGTGATGGGTGATCCCATAATGGCACATAAGAGTCTTGTACTGGAGACAGGAATGCAACAACATGGTTCTCCTTGGTTTAGCAGTTAAAAATATTGAAAGAGCCAATGGGAATAGGCAATTCAAGGAAATATTGGAGGCAGAAATACAACTGTGGAAAGTTTACAAGCGCTGGTGGATTTTTTGAAAACAGGAAATCTTTCTAGACAGCTTTCTAGAAAACAGCGTTTCTCCTTAAGCGAAACAGAGACAAACTCAGGAAGTTCCTTTTTTCAGGTGTTATACAAATGAGATGAGATGAGATGGTCACCACCTTCTGACCTATGCTTCTTGATCTATTATAAAAGTTGTATTCTGTGGCTGTATTTGTTGCTTGCTATGATTACAATAGGGATTCACACCTACCTGCTGGTCAATCAGTGCTGTTTCTCTGCATCCAGTTGCAATTCCCTTCCTGACAGCTTTTTTTTCCTTCTTCGTTGCTGTAGCCAGAAGCAGCAGTCTGCTTCATCGCCTTCTCTCTTGCTTTACACAAGGTCCAAACTCTCATAGGCCACTCCTGGCTCCCCACAGCTCCATTCCTGTCCTGGTGTCCCCAGGTCTCCACCTTCCTCCAACCCTACTCCTACTGTCCAGTCCCAACAGATGTCTCTGGAAGAAGACCCTCCAGACGCCTGGGAAGATGCCCGTGCCTCTCTCTTCAGGTACCAGCGAGCAGCTGTGTCACTGACTCGAGTCGCGAGCAGTTTGGGGGGCAGCTAAAGGCAACTTTCGAGCAGGCAAAGCCACCCCCGGCCCGTGGCTGCCAGCTTGCCCTCGTCACCCTGCAGGGTTACGGGAGAGCGGGGAAGGGGGCCGGGGCAGGCTCCCGTGTCGTGCCCCGGCACTCGCAGCCTCGCAGCGTTTTCGGTGGGCTGGCCAGTTTTTCCCCCGAGGAGCGAGCGAAGAGCCCGGCTTTTCGTGCNAAAAAAAAAAAAAAAACAAAAAAAAAAACCAAACAAAATAAAAACAACAACAAAAAAAAAACCCCACCAACCAAACCCACAGCGACAGCTACTCCGACGCCTTGAAGGTATGTGGGATTAAATATCCCTCAGCCACGTGCTTCGACAGCGCAGGAGTTTCAGCCTGGATGAAGGGAACGATGAGGGGTGCCTCTCTTCCGCTGATGCTACAAATGAAAAATGCCCGTGAAAACACAGGAATCTGAGCCAAAGAAGCCTCTGCCTGCAAATGCCACCATGGGAAAAGCTCGACAGCACCAAAGGAGGGCTACTGGGTAGGTGTGGGAACAGGAATATCATTAATGCCTAGCATGACTCATCGCTCAAAGTGGAAGTGCAATCCCATTACCTGCGCCCTCTGACAGGATGGTCACAACCCCATCAGCAGAAAGAGATTGCTAAAAATTAACTTACTAGAATTATTGTTGTTGTTATTGCTAAGAAGCCAGATAGAGGACTCGAAGGAATGGTCTGTCCCGTCCTAACAGCCATCCTTTGAAGACAGGACTCTTCTGCTGAAGACAGGGATTAAGGAGAAAAATGAGTCAAGATTTCAGTTTCTGAGATAGCTGGTAATAATTAACATGCAGCTAATGGAGGGGCACGTTAGTTGGGCTTTCCAGGGACTGTATTCTAGCTGCGAGAAGATAGAAAAATTCCACAGTGAAATGCAACTGGCCTTGCACCTCATATTTCTTGTGATCCCCAGATCCCATCAGGCCGTTAGAAAGCCTGACCCTGAGCATACTGAAGCTACTCTGAGGATCTTCCTTGTGTGTAGAGAACTCTGTGACAAGGCTGCTAAACTCCAAAGATGAAAAACAGGATTATTACTCCAGCTAGAGAAAGCTGAGCCTCAGAAAACCCATGGGATAACCCCATCTCTCTGGCAATATCTTTTTGCCAAAATAAGACTGTAACTCTTGCTGAAGTTCCCCCTCTACTCTCCCCCCCAACCCACTTTCTCTTCCAGAATTTGGCTCATGAGGAAAAATGTGTCTCAGAGTTTTGCACAAAAGGACCCTGATATGCTTACCAACAGAACAGGCCGGTGTGTGACTTTGTCTGTGGGCTGCACATCACCACAAAACCACTCTGAATAAAGCAGTATGGGAGCACAGACCTTGCTGTAAAACATACAGAACAACCCCACCAGCAATAGGTTAAATTTTTAGTATATCTCTGGCCTATCTGGTAAGGAATCCAGCATCGATTTCCTCTGTGGTAGGACATTTTTCACTCTGTTAACCCACAAAACACTACCAGTTTTCAAGCAGGGAAGTGAAGAGCAACTTTCCCCAACAACTGGGACTAGTCACATTTATATACAAAGAGTAAAAGACACCATCAGTTTGTGCTATTGTTTACTATTGCGTATGCAGTGGGAATAGCTCAAGATGGTGTAAGAAAAAATAGTCATACACACATATAGATTCTAGGATATTTATGAGTGAGGAAGGACAGATAAGGTGGTGTAGGAAGAGAAGAAAATGAGACATTTTGCCCAAGGTAGTTGAGAGGTTGAGGAAGACATGGATTTGAACGAGAAAGTTTTGAACACCAGATGATCTCCAAAGAATATTAGTATTTCTTCTCTCCTTCATAAACATAGAAGAAGGAAGGGGAAAAAAATATGCTGAAATCTTAACTCACGTTACAGCATACAAAAAAAAGTCTCACTCCATGCACTTATTTGCAGTTCTCTACAGCCAAAGACTCACATGGGAGACTCACATGAAGGTCCATTAGTAATCCCAAACCCCAATCTCCTGTAATTACCATCCAACCTTTAAACAAAAAGGCTTCCCAATTTGACAACCATAACCGTAATTCTATTGTCCCTGCTCTTGGGTCCCTTGGCTCATAGTTGCAAGAGCACTCATGCAGAACGCCAGGTTATAATTGTGATAGCTGGTGGAGACAAAGAGAAAGTCCACCAGGAAAAGATAAATATTGTTCTATAAAGATCACCAACCAAATCTACTCAAATTCCAGAAGATAAGAATCGTTAATAATTTCCTGGTCAAAGTGGCCAGGCCTGGCCTCTCCTGCAACCTCTTGTTCCCATGAAGCTAACATTTTTGATTTTTTTTTTTTTTAATTTTTTTTTTTTTTTTTTACTTATCCAAAAAGTAGTTTTCCTCTGGGTAAAACTTCTGTCCCTTATTTAGCCAAGGTTGGCTTTAGGCCATCAGACTTTTTTTCTCCTCTAATGGGTCATACAGTGCATCTGGAGAAATGCAGTTATATCTGAAATGCTCACACATTTTATTTTATGCAAAACAAAGTTTCTATCCACCTCCAAATGGCCTAAGAATTAGTAAGTAAAAGCCATTCTTCTTACCAGAGTGAAAACTTTTTCAGATGCCCCTGAAGAACAAAATAACAACAAATGAATTTTGAAGTAAATTCTGTTTTTTAAGGGCTGATGAAACACTTCGACTGCAAATATGCAGAATCACTCTCTGGAAATGTTATCTAACACTGGACTCCAGCACTTTCAGACTCTCCCTCAAACTCCGATAGCTGGAAGTTTATATCTGGTGTTATTTTTAAGCATTTCCAAGACCCTTTTGGTTTGGTAATATATTCTCTTCAGTTGGAGAAAATAAATTGCTTTCTGGCTCTTCCGGTTCAGCAGAGCAGCTGCAGAAGTGATTTTCCTCCTAAGAAGACCTGTAAACTCTCTGGATCCCAAAGCAGGGAAAACAGGACCAATCGTTACTAGAACAGCCTTGTGTCATGGTCTGCAAAATATCTGTAGCTGTGACCACTCCTTATGTCAGAGCTGAGCTGCCTGTGCCTACTTTGTGTTTCTTACTCTCAAAACTCCCACCCAGGGCATTTCTCTCTGTGCTATCCCCACGGGAACCATCCAGCTGTGGGAGAGAAAACTGGTCCTGCTCACCAGAAATGTGGTATTTTGCTTATTGCCATGCACCAGAGAGAATTGGGAAGCAGATTAAGGGAGGGCTTGTGTGGTGGGCATTGGAGGTCAGTAAGTTATCAGTTTATTTGTAAACATAAGAAAACTTCATCTGGAGTTTAAAACACAGAGTCCCATGGGGCCATTTTTTCTGGGTCAAAAGCAATAAATTCAGAGAGCTCATCCTTACAGAGAAGGGAAATTAGCTAAGAACAGTGGCATAATAATATGTTACATTGTATATCTACAGGCCCTTTGATCCCTGGATATTTTCAAATATTAATGAGTCATGCTTCTCAAGCACCTTTTGGGAAGGTATCATTAAACCATTTTCCAGATTGGGAAACCCACAGGAGAAAGAAGTGATCCTTCCATAGCCACACAGAGCGTCTGTGACACAGCCAAAAGGAGAAACCAGATATTCTTGCTTCCAGTCCTTTGTTTTTAATTATAGCAACATTCTTCCTCTCATATTTTATGCTGTATTTTATAACAAGTCATATATGAATACACCAATATAGGACATTTGTTGCTGGTTTATTTTCCATCAGTCACACTGGTATTTTACTCCTTGCAATAAATGAATTTTAACTGACTCCATTGCAGCAGAAAACTCAGTATATATATATATATATATATATACTGTGGTCACACAGAGGGCGTTGCTCACACAAAATAGTAATTGCCTTTACAAGCAGCAACAGGAACAGATGCAAATTTCCAAGAAATAAATTTTTAGAAAATAAAAAGAAAAGCGCACCTATGTGTACGAGTGAACACCAAATAATGTGTTGTGCTGTCTTGGTCAAGTTCAGTGACTCTAAAGCTGCAGTATCTAAGGGACCAAATTTGAAGAGATATAATTCAGAATCTACTGGTGTGATGGAAGAGTGGGGGGTGGAAAAGAAAGAAATTTAAAAATTGCCAAGTATTCTCAAGTATGTGAGAAAACAGCTATCTGTAGGGTCCTTTGTTCTGGGGATCTGATAAAAAGCGGTCTTCTTTGATGACATTCTACCTAGGATTTTTTGCTGCTGTTGTGGAAAAACAGTACAGTTGTCACTGAATGATCTAAGCCATAGTGGCTCTGTATTCCTCTTGAGCATCACGGCATTATATTTTCTTTATTTTTTTCCATTTTGGACTTTTTTTCTCTCTCTCTTTGTTTTATTCCCAAAAATGTTTAGACCCTTTGCATATAATAGGTCATGTTTTAAAGCCAGAGCACTATCACTGAGTTTAGGCGAATAGAACTGTGTAACTTCATTTACATACAGGGCCAGTACTTATTAGCTCATTCCTACAACCCATATCAAAACATTCAGATACTCCTGGCTCCTCCCTTTGAAATCTATAAATTCTTCCCGCAAAATCCATAGATAAGATGATGAGCCAGGCCTCCACATCCATTCTGCTCTTTACTGGCCTTGAACTGGTGTAGAAATTTGATCACTTTATCATTTTCTTTCTGGATTTCTCTTCAGACTCGCTCTTCTCTGCACTCACCCCTTATTTAGGTGTTTGTCCATTCAACAAAACATAGAAATTGCTCTGTATTTTACCAGGGGACATTTTGCTTGTGGGATAAACCTGTCCAGATGTTGGCATTTACATCAGAGCTAGACGTCTAGACATTAACCGTCAGCAAAGAGAAACAGGCATTCTGGGACATGGGTAATCTCGTTTTAAGGTAGATGTTGAAAAGCGCTCAGATGAACCAAGTCCTGGAAGTGCCTATCTCTCTCCATTGGCTATAAAGATTGCCTGAAGCAGAAGCTCAAACATAAACATCAAAAGTTAAGGGAGATGAAAGTGTGTGATCCTCAAAGTGCCTAATAGAAAGGCACTTCAGTAGTCATTGGGCTTTGGGTCTTTGTAGTGCATAAGTAATATCTATGTGTTTTCCATGATGTGATCAAATAGCGACAGCAAAGGAGAGTATTTTTTATGAAGGAATCATGACCCTTTAGTCCTTTTTTGAGGTATCTGCTAACATGCCTGAATACAGCCAGGCTTAAACCTCAACCTCAAACCCAGCAAGTTCAGCTTCAGTATTTCTGCTGCCATCCATGGAACCAAATTGCCTTGCCTCAGCAAGAGGAAGAATGACGTTACAGCAAACTTTACTCACGGGATGAGCTGCTTGTCTGGCATCACTGAGCACATGCAGTCTTCCATAATATCAGCTCATATGTCCCCGAAATAATGTGAGGCAAAGTACTTCGTTGTCTCTAAATTTCTATCAAAAAGGTCTATCAACTCAGGTGCCTTCATTAGCACAGCGTGTACCTTATCATCAATGAGACCTCATTTTCTCATGAGAGAAGGCCACACTACCCCCAAGAGTAGACATTGCAATAGCTACCTGCACTGATGGTGCAGACCAGAAACTGCAGATAGCAAGCTTTTAATTGACCTTGTAATCACAGAATACTCTTGGATTTAGACATCAGAGTAATTGTAATGCCAATATTATGATAAGTGGTAGAATTAGGCTCAAAAGCCTTTACACCATCCTCCCCAAATCAACCATTTCTTCATGTTTTTCATATGAGAAAACAGACAAGAAATGGTGCATGTTGCTGTTTTTTCCTTTCTTTATTGGCAGGGTTGACTGTCTCTTTATCCATATTCCTTTCTAAATTTAGCTACATTCACACAATGTCAGCATCTCGACAAGACTATTAAAAACACCAATATCACTTCATAACTCCAAAGCCTGGTTTGTTGCAGGGAGTCTTGTTGCCCAAAAGCAAATTTTCAAAAAATGCATAAGCAAAGAGGAAGGGCTTTGTGAGTTTCATGCTCCAAACAACCTTCCTAATAGTGTGGAGGCGTCAGGGAGATTTTTCAGTCTGGATTATATGCTCTACAAGTATTCCACACTGCTTTAATTCAATTTGTGTCAGAGGCCTAGTGGAGTTCAAAAAGCTATCCACAGTTCTAGTTCTTCTGCCTTTTAGACAGTCTACTGCTAAGGAGTAATTTCCCTGTGCTGTCTCTTTGTGTTATGAACTAGGATTGTTTTTCTCAGTTTTGTTTTTCTTGTTCTCTAGGAACACTTATTGGCAGAAGTGTCTTTGTTTCTTAGAAGTTCATCAGCTTTCACCATCTGTTTCTCCCATGATGTCACTGCTGTCACTTTTGCCTCATCGCTATTTCCACGGCAATCAATCAGAATTGGATGCCTCAAATGTCTGACCTCCACTAGGAATTAAAAACCAGAGCAGAAAGGACATGAAGAAAAAATAAAAGGAAAATGGGAATCAAAACCAAGGAAAAGCAGTTGCTCAAAATCTCTGATTTCGTCTAGATGTGATTCTTCTGCTAAATTTCTGAATTACGGCATTGTATTGTAAGAATGTTTTAAACTTTGCCTCCATAGAAAGCCTGTTTGAATTTATAGATTTTAAGAGTTAGATATTTAACAATGTTTTCATAGCATTTTAAAAGGAGTGGAATTTTTTTTCATTTTCGTACTCAGACTCCTAAAACTTGAACATCAAGACATGCTGTGAGAACTATTGGCACTTCCTACATCATAAGAAAGAGAAAAGCATGTTGTACTTTTAAGTACAAGGACTAATTTCTTTTTATTAATATTGACACCTAATAAAAATAGGAAAAGAATAATGGTTTTGTTAACAACCACTTTGTAAATTTATACAGGACACATCTGTAGGTTCTGAAACATATATCAAAATCAAGGAAAATGCCAGTGCAAAAACTTCGTTGTTTCTTTCTAAGAAACAGCAAACCTTTCCCTCTTCCAATTTTACCTTCTTGTCCTGATTACACAATGTCAACAAACAAACAAGGCCATAAGCCCAGTTGTATTTTCACTTGGCAGGGCACCTGTAGCATGCGCTTGTTCTTACATAAAACAGAGCTTTTTAGCCAGTTTTATTGCTCTCTCCAGTATCAAGATGCCCACAGCATTCCAGCCAGAAGCTCTCCACTGCTTCTGGGGTTGTAACCATGCCAGAAATACCATGCAAAAAGGAAGGCCTTCCTTTCCATATACCAGAAATAATATTTTCCACAGATCCCCAGCTTGCACAGGTTAGTGTGACCACAGGCTTCTTCCTCAGCCCCCCGTAGTGTCTATCATGATGAAAGCTTTTGAAAACGCTTTGTACGCTAAACTTCCTGGAGGCGACGGGAGGGCTCAGTGTGGCGTTCTGCAATCTGAGCATCCATCTAAGCGGCCGTGTTCCTCATGGAGTCCCAGCACTGCGTATGCTGCATATCTGTGCTAGCAATTACTGCAGAGGGGTGCAGCTGAGCCTGATCTCAACACAGCTGAAGCTCAAGCACTGCCAAGAACAGAGTGTGTTCGGTGCTGTGTTAAGAAGAATGGTTTTTCTTCGTATACAGGAGCTCTCCTTGTTCTCATTACCTCTCTTGAGTGCCAGAGTCCTTAAGGTAAGCAAGAGACCCTTCTCCTCCCTGGCTCACAGTGAAAACTGCTTGCCTCAGTTTGCAACATCTTTTAGCTAGAAATTATCCCCTCTAGGTGTTTGTCTGCAACCTGGTACATCCCAGAGTATATATCCCTATATGTCTATCTAACAATCTATGGAAGGAATATTCCTTTTTTTGCATGTGGAGACATCTCTCACTATATCCCCAGTTTCATCTTCAGGTTGTTTCATTTGTCTTTGATTTTATCCTTTTACCATCCCAGAGGGAGATTCCTATTCTCTACATCTCATATTTGGGCATGGTGATGAATGAGTGCAAAGCTTTTCTTATGGATTATGTGTCTGCCTCATTAGTAGCAGGCCTATCATGGTGCATCAGTACAAAGAGGCTGTTCTGAACTGATAGTTTATTTTTTTTAAGTGGGGGAGAGAGGCTGTGGTAGAACAGTTTTTGTGCCTGGTGGTTGGCTAGCAGAGATAAGAGAGGATGTATTGTCATCGCATAGTCATCATAACCCCTCCAGGTGGCTTTTCCCAGAAGTTCCATGTTCCTCTTGTATAGTTTCAAGCAAGACACACATCAGTGTCACCCTCTTCTTCAAACATTACCTGAGTGTAACTGACCCTTTTCAGGAGTTATGAATGAACACACAAGTTCTGAAGGCTGAATCAAAGAAGGCCTCAGTAATATCCAGCTGCATCATCTGTTTCAAACATATGCATAAATTAGACTTTCCTCCTCTCCTCCATTTCACTCTGTCCCTCATCCTTGCTTTCAGCTGCCCTTTCCCTCATCAATTACTCTCTATATCTCAATTTAGCCTGGAACACTCTCCAACCATCTCACACCATTCATCCTTACATTCCCCAGCCCTACCAGACTTAAAAGTTTAGGGCACAGATTTTCCCTCATGCGTGCGAACAGCAGTGGGTGGAGCGGCTGCTGAAATCTTACTGGATCTGCAATATGGGCAGTGTGGTCTGTATGCACTTAAAAACCAAATCTTGAGGGAAATTCTGGAGCCAAGCTAAAATGTCAGGATTTTGCTCAAAGGGCCAATAGATCTGCAGTTGAGAAAATGAATCACTGGCACCAAACAAGATAAGGAGGAGATGAGGAAAGTTAGGCTGTTTGCCTAGAAGCCCTTCATACAAATCCTGGCCTCTGACTTTGTGACCTGACAGAGGGACTGTTAATTTGACTCTAGATGAAGAGGCCACTTCAGGAGGAGAAGTAAGGAAGAGAGCATTTTGGTTTTTTGCTTCACCTACCCTGGCAATGGCCATTTCACTCTCAACTTCACTGACCCAAGTCTGTCTCATCAAAAGAAACCAGAGTTCAATGTCTATTCTGGGAAATACAGATGGGAGTGAAATGGAGGAGGGGGAGACCCGTTTCCATGGTTTCAAGCTCGCTCTTTCTCGATGTTGCTTCCCTCCTGTTACACAGATAATTTCTCCAGTTTCGAGGCTCAGGAGCAGCTCTGCCTCCTGTGGCAAGGCAGGGCCTTTGACACCTTGGCAAGTTGCTCACTGAGGGACGTGGCAGGAAAGCCAGTGGACTGCTGCTGTTCATCTCAGGGCAGGCTCTACCATGTGTTGCACCCCAACTTTCACAGAGTTTTCAGGTTGCAGTGTCCCACAGCAACTTCCTCCTTCTTCTTCAAGCTCACCCTCACACAGCAGAAATCTGGCTGGATGTCTCCCTTGGCTGCTCTGAACCACGGGGATACCTCTAGGAGAAGTTATAACCCTCCTCTGACTTTCTTTCCCCAGGACAGGAGGCTTATTAAGTCCTGCTATTTCCCTCTCTTAGCCTTGCTGAAAGGATGCTCTGGCAACCCCATTTCTTCAAGGACATGTTTTCTAACTCCCTTAAAGTCTGCATCCAAGCAGGTCCTGCTGGTGGTATGTAGGATGTCCTTCTAGCAGTGGCTGAATCATACTCCACTGCTCTCCCTCCCTACTGGCCTGGAACAAAGCCTCCTGCCATTTCCCCCTCAGCACTCTCTTATTCTTCTCCCCACTCAAGCACCTTTCCCAGAAGATCCCCAAGACCAGAGGCAGATATTCTTCCTGGAGATTCTGTAAAGGAAAAGAAACAGCTCTTGTATTGTCCTGGGCTGGGGCTGATTTTTCCTGGAAACACCTGCAGCCTGCTGTTTCTAGGAAGAAATTAATGTAGAAGAGCATAGGGTTGGGCTTATGGCTACAAATCCAAATGCAAGAAAAGTGAAAAAGGAACTAAAAAGGTAGCTACCTTATCATTAAAATATGAAAATGGTTAAGCTCATCTTCTTAGGAAAAAGGGAAAAAGAAAAGTGTCAGTATTAGGGGCCTGGAGTTGAACAAGCTTTGTTTGTAAGATAAACGGCTTTTATTCCTGGTGAGAGACCTAAACTGTGTTTACAAATAATGCTGACGGTCCAGCCCTGACTGTGCTCCAAAAATGCAGCATCCCTACTCCTGGATTGCCTCAGCACTGCATCCCCAGAGGCAGGGAGAAACAATAAATCAAGAGTAGCAATCCAAAACATGACACAACTTTTGAGCAATATTTTCTTGTGCCTTGTGGTATGTAGAGGGCTTGCTGTCTCCACATCCCCCTAGCAATTGCTCTGGTAACAAAAATATTATTGTCTGCACTGTCATGGACAATAAAGACCCCTCAGGCTCATTGTTTTACTGTCGGGATTTAACCCAAGTATCCTTACCACGCCTCTGCCTCCAAATGCTCTGATTCAGTGACTTGGCTGTGAGGTGGTGAGTCACTCGCTTCCATCTGCTGCTTGGGTCAGCCCTGCAGGTGGGACAGAGGTGATGTGAGGGCCTCGGGCTGGCCTGCCAGACCATGGCAAGTTACACCCCCGTGGAAAACAGTGCTTTTGAGGTGACTGGTGTGTCTCCTTCACACTCTTTGGGTTAGAGTACTTGTGAGGTGACCGGTGTGTCTCCTTCACACTCTTGCCCAACCCACGGTTCTGCTCCTATGGACTTCATCTCACATCCATGACTTCCCAGGTTCTGTGTCTTCTGAACCCTAGAGGGTACTAGAGAGCAATATTCAGCTTCCTGAGGAGGACACTTGCCTAAGGTTCCAGAGGTGTCTTCTGTGAAACTAGGAAGCAGCTCTATGTACCTTGGAGGAGCCTTGGAGGCACCAGGGCCTGCACATCCCTCTCATTCACCACTGCTCTCTGAAGGAACCCAAGCAGGCTCCAGTCAGTGTAGGGAACATACAAAGCTGGAAAAGGATTTCTTTCCCTCTGGAGCTTCAAGACAAGCATGTCTGGGCCCCAGGTGAGGATAAAAGGATGCTAATGCCTCCACCTGTCAGCACCACTCTACAACAAAGGGGTCCCTTTGTTACCAACTCCCCTGCTTTACCAGACACACGTCTCAGAGATCGTGGTGATGGGGACCAAGGAAGAAAAGACATGAGTAGATCAGGAAATCTGAAACACCTTATTGCAGCCCTCTGAGCAGTGGCTGCACATATTCCAGCACGCAGTGTGAGCACATACCCTGCCCTGCCTGGAATTGTAATGCAGAATGGGATCATCCTGAGCCCATCCCATCTAGGCAGTCACCCAAGTTTTGAAAGTTCTTTGAGTTCAGACACAAGAGAAACATTTCTGCCCTTTCTGCTTTGCCCCACTATGACAGCAGGGACTGAGTAGGAAGCAAGTCAAGCTGACCCCACCAAATGATGTTTTTGAGTGTAATGACCAGTCTTGGTGACTTGTTTCTGCCTCCTGGACCATGCAGAGTCCTGACATCAATAAAGCCCTTTTGCCTCTGGAGGCAGAAGCAACTCTGATTCCTGAAAAGCTAGGGTGACAGATGTTAGCAGTGCTGCAGAGCATGCTGGCCATTTGCCAGCTTCTTGAGGTTGGCATGTTAATTACACCTGAGCATAGAGACTATTTGAATCAAATCTAACCACGCACAGTTATAACTTTCTACTTGGGCAGCACAAGCATGCAGAAGAATTTCACAAAGCATGGGTAAAAACAAAAATATGCTCAGAGCAGCAGGAAAAAAACCTAAAGAACTTTCTAAAGAACCAAGGATTCCCTTGTAAAACCTCACTCCCATCTTAGAACTCTAACAAAGGATTCAGCTTCAAGATAGAAAGGGATCTGTCGCTGAACAGCTCTAAACAGTTTAGCAAAGTGATCTTCATGTTCCCTGTGCCATTCAGCAGAAGCACTGCTGTCACCTTGGTATTGCCTGAGAGTTTGAAAGAAAAATGAGACTATTACTGTGCAGAAGTAATTCTTTAAAGAAGTCACAGTAGCTTTTTTGTCATCTTGCAAGCAAGAAAATAAACCCTCATTCTTTGGCCCTGAAATTTGAAAATGCAATATAAAGTAAAATTTCAATGCTTGTAAAAAGCCAGATCACAATATCTTCAGGTATTTTGTTGTTCCATCATTACAAAACAACAAATTCTGCTAAAAATCTGTGAAGCTCCTGGCAATTATTGACAGTGCTATTAGCCTACAAAAGATATAAGACTTCCATGATCAGCTCTCTGCTGTCTGACAAAATTCACTGAGGATTTACTGTTTCTCACTTCCATCACCTAAAGAACCTGTTCGTGGTCACCTGGACGAAGTGTTCCTGCACCCACACAGCTCAAGGGAGAACTTGCTAGGAAGTAGTCTAAACCCCAGCAAGCTCCCCAAGTCATGCTTCATACAGCCATCCCCACCCATATCACAGAACCACCAAATCAAACAATCATTAAGGCTGGAGGATAACCCTCGAGATATCTGGTCCAACCATCAACGCAGCACTGCCATAATCTCCCCTAAACCATATCCCCAAGCACAACATCCAGACACCTCTTGAACACTTCCAGGGATGCTGACTATATCACCTCCCTGGGCAACCTATTTCAATGCTTAAGCGCTCTGCCAGTCAATTATTTTCCTAATATCTAATTTGAACATCTCCTGGCAAAAAATAAGGCCATTTCCTTTCATCCTTTCACTGGAGACATGGTAGAGGAGATCAACTCCCACCTCACTGCAGATTTCTTTAGGGTAGTTGGAGCAAACAATGAGGTCTTCCTTTTCTCCAGACAAAACAACCCCAGTTCTCTCAAATGTTCCTCACAGGACATGTTTTCTAGACCCTTTACTAACTCATTGTCCTTCTTTGGACATGCTGAAGTGCAGAGCACCCGCAGGTCAGCACACACATCAGTCACACAGTCACTGAACCATGGTGAGGAAAGCCAAGTGGACCAGTGGTTCTAAGCACAGGCTTAGGCCCAGACACAAATTTAGGGGAAAAAATCCCTTATGAAACCATGGGAAAGGCTGCACCTCCTCTGATAGCACAAATCAAAGCTCAGGTTTCCAACAAGCTTTTAAAATTACCAGTCCTCCTGCATTAGCACTGAGATGAAGGCAGATTTAAAAGATATTTATGGCACTTCAGGTTCTGTTATCACTCCATTAAAAAAAAATAAAATGTTTTGGACATGAACACAGTCAGTTATTTGGCTTTGGCTATGCATACACAGGGAAACTTCCCCTTAAATTCTTGCACTGTCATCAAATACCAGGAATTTGTTCCTTTCCCCCGAACTAGGCTCAGGCTTGAATTCTGAATTCATAGACTTTGAACTTGTTTCAGGGTAACATTGTTTTAGCTGAGGTTCACAGCCCCTTAAGGCCATAGAGGGCCAGCCAGAACATCTCATCTAACCTCATGGCTGCCTCCAGGCCACAGACTTCAGCAGTTCAAGAGCTACCCTTGCATTCAGCAAATCTTTGCTAGCAGTACCAGGAAAAAGATTGCCAAGATTTTGGGATGTTTTTTGTTTGATTGATTGATTTTTGTGGTATTTTGTTTGTTTGTTTTGATTGTTTGCATTTTGTTTTGTGTTTTCTTGTTTGTTTGCGTTGTTTTATTGGGGGGCGGGGTGGGTTTTTTGGGGATTATTTTTGTGGTTTTTTGGGTCTTTTTGTTTTTTGTAAAGAGAAGGTAAGATATTTATTAGGTGGGGTCTTTTTTTTTCCTAATGCAGCTTTGAAAGATGAAGTCACACAAAGACAGAACTATGGTAAAATCTCCATCACTCCAGTCCTTACACCCTATCTGGGTAAGGACAGGCCAGACCATTTCCAGTTGCTCTTCTGGGTCACGATACAGGGCTTGGAATGAGGCTTCTCAAGTCAGTGATTTTGCCATTTCTGGAACACTTCTTCCTGTTCCTCCTCTGTCTCAAGCCTTCACTGTTTCCATCCCATCTTTCCCCACTGGTGACTCCACAAGCAAAAAATGACACCTGAAAAAACATTTCTGAAGCTCAGTTATCCAGTCCTAATTAAAAAGGCTGAAATTTCCTGGTAATTGCAACCAAGAGGCTGTGTTGTAAAAACTGAGCTCATTCATACAGAGAAACAAAGGAGGAAGCTGTCTACAAGGAACAATTCACAGAGCACATCTCCGTCAGCTTTTGCCCTTTCCCCAGACCTTTGCTTTGGTACCCATTTACACAGGGTGTCCCCAGGAAACCTATAGAGGAGAACAGAGAGAGGTGAGATGATCTTCTCTGTTCACATGAAGGCATGAGGCAGAAACTACATGAGGATTTATAACATACTTTTTTTCCTAGCTTTTACCATCTTCAGAGATTCAAACAAACTGTCAAGCTAGTATGAGTGCTCATGGTCAAATTCCTGTGGGAAATATTCTTGCTGAGTCAAGCTGGTGGAAAAACAGAAATTCTGCTTTGTGGGGAAATTCCAGGACCTCTGTTTTCTCTCTAAATTAATCAGGAAAGTCAGAAATCAAATTTTTCTGCAAAATGTCATTTCCAAGTATTTTTCTTGAATATTTGGAAGAAAAGTAGGCCAGTCTAAGTTTTACAAGCCACAGTTCTGCAAGATGTGTGCCAAGTACAAAACCTTTTGGACATTTGTCCAAAGACAATTGCATCGACTGCAATTCCAGAAGCCACATCACGCTGCAGTAAACAAGTGCAGCCACAGAGATGGTGCTCCTCACAGCATCAGATTGCCCTGCAGAAAACAGATTGTATGTGCAGGCAGTGCCTGCAACCTTCCCCCAGCAGACACACCAGGCTGGGAGGAGATCCTTTTCCTTGCAGGGTCATTTGTTGGGCTCTCTTCTGATATCTGTGCAAGGTGAAAGTGTGTTTACTGTTTACATTGTGAGTACTTTCTCCTTCCACTGTCATAACTTCTCCCACACACTGTGTGTGTTCCAGTGACGAGCAAAGGAAGCTACAGATGACAAAGGAAAGGGACGGGCTCTTAAGATCTCCCCAAAGCCTTGAAACAAGGGCTATTACAAGGAATTAGTTGTGCTTCTTCCAGTGTAGAGTGCAGGCACACCCTCACGGCAGCTCCTGGAACCTGAATTGTGTGATCCTGTGTAGCACCAGCGAGGCTTGGAGCAGGTGGGCTCGTATAGCACACACTGGGCTGAGTTCATGAGGCCTCTGAGTGAGGAGGACTTCAACCCTACATGCTTTCCCTGCATCAAGAAGAGGGAGTGGTGGTCAGCAGCCGAAAGCTTCATGAGGTGGTGCTCAAAGGACAGACCCTTTCCAGCGCAGCAGGACACAGGACCACAGCCTCCAAAGACCAAGGTGTAACAGTGGCAGGAAGAGGAACCGGAATAGACCAAGATGTGGCTCTTGTGTGCCAGAGCTGCACAGACTTTCTCTAAACCAAACCAGAATCAAGCAGAGATTCTGTTAAATAAGGCAGTCCCAGGACAATATCTCTCAAAATGCTCAAGATATCACGGACAAAAGATGGTTTAACAGAAGTAGGATGAAAGAATTATTCTGTTAAATCCAACAAGCACCTCCTGCTTCCAGACTGCTCAGTGGCATACTTGTAACAACAGCATATCAGGGAGACTGCAGATGCAGGCGTCAAAAGTTACACTACAAGGTGCAGGAGAACTTTAGCTAGTTTAGGCAGTGAATTTACAAGGGACTGGAACACAAAGGAAGTGGTGTGTGTGGGCTCTTCACTGGCAGGCAGAAACAAAAAGCATAACAAATATCTGCAAACTCCTAATGAGAACCAGTAGACAGAAGGGCGGCAAGGCGTAGACATGGAGGACATGAAAAACAAGAAGCAGAGCCTAGGAAACCAAATAATTGGATTATTTCTTCCTGAGCTGGAGTATGAAGTTCCCGTCTTGTAAAGGTGTTGTATCATTTATCATTCATCTTCAGTGGCTGTAAGAGGAAACAATGCAACAACAAGAAGGGATTTTTGATTGTAGGTACTGCTGTCAAGGTGCTGTAGGGCTACAAACACAAGCCCTGATTCTACTATGTGTTTGTCACAGGTGCCATCCCCTCCACCCCCTCCAGATGTGGTTGGGTTAACTCAGCTGTTCACTCATAAACTGCTTTTTACAGGACCAGGGCCAGAGTTTTACCAGCAAATACAGTTTTGGGAAGTGACTTTTAGTGAGGCTTAAAAGATCTGGAAGAGAAGAGGTGTGAAACTTCCAAAAACCTTCATCATTCTCACTAATTCCCCCAGACAGCAGAATCAAAGGCCAAGTGACCTGATCATGTCTCTCCTCCTTCCTTCTTCACAGATCAGAAAACAGCAACAGCAGCATGCCAGAGTGACCTGTGGTTGAAGTTACAAGGAGCAGGGAATTCCCAGGAAGAATTCACAGAGCCGTTGCTATGAGGTTTCTAGGGACAATATCCAACCAAAACAGAGGTAGTATAAAGATAATAAAAGGAGAAGGAATATACTAGAGTGATAGTCATGTGATGCAACGGGCTAACACCAGCCTAATCTGAAATGTTAGCTCCCTATGAATACATGTGGAGTATTTTGGGCCCAAGTGATTTGTCAGTGGATTCCAGCCTGGTGTTACTTTCTTTGCATAGGACAGAATTCCCACAAACAAAAATTAGACTGTTATAAAAATGTTCCTAGCTCCACTACCACACCCTAGAGGGGAGAAGAAATTAAAAATAGTATGACTTGCATAATATTGTGAGATTTTCCCCAGTTCTTCTATTGCAAGATCCAAACTTTAGGATGCACAGGGTTTAGGCCAGCAAGTGTTCATCCACATGACGGAGTTAACTCATGTAGTTTACTGTCCAGCCCCCCTCTCTAGTAGCTGATTTAGCAGAAGAGCAGCTGTGCCTGACTGGCTCCTCTCCATGCTTTTGGGGGCTTAATCCACTGCCCCATGTGCTGTTGAAATGGCGTGGCTCTACAAACCCTTTCCCAGAGGACTGGGTGGGGAGATGTCTGTCTGACCCAGGGGAGGGAAGAGAGCCCCTGGGGGGCTTGGTAATATGGGAGAGGGGGTAGCTGCACCCATATTGCAGAGCAGTTATGTCAGAAGCCTTGGAGTTGCACTCTAGCCTATCTCCTTGGCTGGCCAGCCAGCTCTGAAAGCATCTTCAATTTATAGGGATATGGGTGTGGATAAGACACAAGTTACCAGTAACACTGGAGTTATAATCTTATTAACTCTGCAGTGAACACCCACACTAAGCAGAGAGGCCAGAGAAGCAGGATGAATCCAAAAGAGGAATCATCAGGAAAAGTCAGGCTCATACTACTGGTCCACTTGTAGCCTTCTCACTCTTTCCCTTCGCCCCATACACCCAGTAATCTCATTGTCAACTGCACGAAGTGAGGGGAGGACATGGTTTTCCTGCCAGTGTCCAGGACACAGGATCTCACCAGCAGGACCCCTTCCCCTGCCTCTATTGCAGCCACTCCATCTCCACCCAGAGACCCTGCAGCTGGGCCCAGAGCACACAGCCAGAAATGGAAGTTGTCAGTGCAATCATTGTTGGTTTCACAACCTCCTATTACTGCAGCTTTACAGTTTATTTGCTCTGTGTGCCAACAAATGTGGACACATGCACTGTTCCTGTGGATACCCATGCGTTTGTGTGTCATGCTACCCCACCTCCTAAAGCAGAGGGAAATGTCAGGCCTGTGAAAAGGTGATATCCATGGTTCGGCTGCTGCACATTTTGTGGTCATTCTGTGTATCAGATGGGCATGGGAAATTCCTGACAGACTCCGGCAACAAGTTTCTCTCTTGGCTAATTTTTAATGGCAAAGGTTTTGTAATCACCATCCGAGCCTGAGGAGCAGAAATTCCTGAGGGGTAATTGGCTTTGTCGGTCTGTTGGGCGCACTCAGCCTTGATCTCTTCAATTACTGTACGCATGTACCTGCTCTCACGCTGACAGTGGGAGCCGGTGAGGACAAGCCCGTCGGCTCCATGGATGGGTGCGTGTCTTCAAGCAGTGCAACCGCCCTGGCAGCTAATGCAGTGCACGAGGCATGGGGCAAGGCCAGCCACAACCAACTCTAAACTTAGTGGGAGCCACTTCAGGAGAAAGATCTCTGAGAAGACAAGACCTGTGGGGACAAAGGGACCAAATGAAGTGGGCTTCCAGTTGGTCCTCTTCTAACGCTTGACTCACAGGTTACTGACCACAAGCTTCTTCACCTGCCACCACACAGGGCACCTCATTCTCATTACCAGCAAGGAGAATACTCCCAAGGGAGACTCCGCTTCAACTGGCAAAAAGTCTGCACATGCCAGAGTGGCTTATTTTGGATGAATTTTCTGCCAGCAGAGCAGCACATTATCTTAAGACTCTTGCAAGCATTGCTGTATTGATGGGAGGGACAGGATGACTTTTCCTTCCCTTAATTAATGGAATTATGCAGGCAAAAAATTGTTGGGAATGGACAAGGCTGATGACCTCTTAATGCTGCCTCGTCACCACACAGCATTTAAAGGATGTGTATGACAGTGAAGCATGTTTTGAAGCCCCTCTCTGGGGCCCAAGAGGGTTACACGTAGGCACAAATCTTCAGGCCTAACATCTGTTATATCAGATTACACACTGGGGTCTTGGGCACAACAGAGGAGTCAGGATACATATGCACGATCCTCCTCACGAACCCCACATAATGGTCTAAACACTACATTTCTCCACATCACCCCTCATCCATCTCTGTCCCACCAGCCCCGTGTGCTGTTCCTGCTCCATCTTCTGCATCTCCTCCCAACAGCAAACTTTCTGCTGATGCCTTTTCTCCTCCAGCCCTCAGGTCTGTCATCCATTCCCAGATCACCCCAGGAGCTGCTGCCTCTACGGCAGTGGCCACTGAGTTGTTCTCCAGCTCCACTGTCCTGGAGTTCACCACAGGCAACTTTCACTCCCTCATCTCCTCTAATTGCGGTCAGCACCCCCACGGGCTGGGGGAACTCATAAATACCACGGTCTTGTGAGGGAGTCTTCCATCCAGTAATTGACTACACTTTCCAGATGCTCTTCCAGCAAGAAATTAAAAAGCAATGTGACCCTTGTCGAGGGTGCAGGCACCCCCTGCAATGCAAACACCCTCTCCCAGGAAAGCTCTGTCCCCACAGGCATGGGGCTGGCTGAGCTGGCAGGAGCCACAGTGACTGGAGCCACCGGGGGGGCTGAGGGGCCATAAATCAGGCCTCTCCTGGCCCCTGCTCTCCCCCAGACCCTTATCAGCACCACCCAGCATGGTGGGCGCTACAGGAGGGATGTGAGCAGAGATAAGGGCCCCACTGGGGCAGACCCTGCTCCACTGGGAGTCTCAAGACCCTGCAGGCACACGGGCTGGCCAGCAGTGCCCAGCCCATTCCTCTGGGGCAGCAGGGGTCTCCTCTTCCTCCCCACTCCCAGCCCCTGCTCCTGACAGCTCTGGGGGCTGCAGCCTGAGTGTCCAGCTCAGCCTGTGCCTCAGCAGAGCCAGTCCCTTAATCTGGGCTGTCACCATCCCCCTCCTTGCACCCTCAGCCCCTCTCCCCTTTGTCACATGAGAAACAGCCTTAATGAAAAATAAACAAGCTGGGAGCTTTGGACTTGGGGAGAAAAACAGGCACAGGCTGACACCGTGCACCACTACCGAGGTATCCCTTCCCAGCCTTGGTCATGGGAGTCATACCAGAGGACCTGTCTTGCTGGGGTTCATTCTGGCTGCAAAACCCTTTCCCTCAGCACTCAAGCAGTGCCATCATATTCCAGCTGTACCCTCCAGCAATGTTGTGATGGGAGAGGAGGTGCAGCTGAGTGTCTTTCTTGCTGCAGGCCTGATTCTTGGCTCAGGCTCCAAAAAACGTGTCATCACGTGGCAGAGCTGACACCTTGCTGGGCTTTGCAAGAGGTCAAAGAATTTGGATCAACATGGGGTGCAGGAAAAAGAGGAAAGAGGTGCAGGGGCAGAGTTCACTCAGGGAAGGGTCAGGGAAGAGAGAAGTCCTCAGCAGGACTGCCAGCAACCAGCAGGGTCTGGAGCAACTTGGGGCCCAGGCCAAGGGACCAGAGGAGGGAGGTTTTGGGAGGGAAATGTGCCCTCTGTGTGATGGGCTCCTGCACCCCCTACTCCCCCAGCACAATGACCTCCAGGGCAGAAACGACAGCCTCCAGCTGTAGGGCTCTCAGGACGGGGGTGGGGGGGGAAATCCAGTCTGAGGCAGGGCATCCTCCAGCACCAGCACGGAATAGACAGGAAAGCTCTGTGTGTGTTGTGGCTCACTCCTATCCTGCTATAGTTGGTGGCTGGGAAGCAAAAGCTAGGGCTGGCAAAGAGAGGCAAGACCAGTGACAGTCTCTGCAGAACGGGAGAGAACTCCCTGTGTGGGGCACAGAGGGAAGTGCCTGGGGAGCACCAGTGATTCACAGCATCAAGGGCAGGAACAGATAAGTGGTTGAAAGGTCTCTCACCCTGCTAATCCTGCTTCCTTTCGATAGCTCTAAATCCATCACTTAAAAATTCAGAGTTTCTCAGTTGGAGAGCTGGGTGGCCTACAGGATGAATGGAGCTCTTCAACCCTGGGGCAGGAGGGAGACTCCAGAAAACAGGGCCAGGAAGGTGCTGGCATGTTAGCACGTAGCTGGGTTATAATTTACACGCATACGCCATATGCTTACTCCCATTAGCATCTTGGCTTGGAAGGCACCCAGTCTCCTTTCACCCCTGAAGGAACTGACCTCATTAGAAAGCTCTCAGAAGCTTTTGTGGTTGCCTGCAAAACTGGGGCAGCTACACCTAAACCAAAGCCTTGAACATTGGGCTCAAGCCTTGAACCTCAGGCTCCTTCCCCTTTGATGGAGTTAGAAAGATGGCACTTTTCATTGTGGGCAATCACAATGTGGCCAATTTCCCTGAGGGGACACAGCACACCAAGACATCCTTGCTGTGATTTCAGTGACCTCAGGTGGCATGCAATAGGGATCATTTGTGTTTGCATATTTAAAATAACACCTATGAGGGATTGCCCAAGGGTCCAGTGAAGATCAATTAGCTGGTAGGGGAGAAATCTTTAACTGTATGGCTAGTCCACATAAACTGTGGCCTTGGAGGCAGTTAAAATGGGACTGAGGCCATGCTTAAGTATGGTTTTACTACTGTCACTTGCACCATTCACACTGAGTTTGACAAATACTGTACCCCTCCTGCACTCCTCTAGGAAAGGTGCAACCATTTCAGAAGCTGCAAGTAAGTCTCAGAACTAGGTGAGGTCCTCAAGCGTCAAACCAGAATCCCAGCTACACAGAAGGGCTTTGCCTCTTTGTGGACTTGTCTCCAAGCAGCTCACCCACTCTCCCACCATTCTGGAAGGCCACAGTCCCACACCATCCCTTTCCTGTCTTTTCCCACTGTGTTTCTACCATTTCCACTTAATGAGTACTGTAAAACCAGCTCCCTGATCTCTGTGACCCAGGATTCCAGGTGGAGAGCTGGGGTTAGGAGGGTTGCTGAGTCTGTGTATTCTTCCAGATCTCCCCCTGCACACTCCTCCATGCAGAAATATCCCTGCTCCTATCAGCAGTTTTGGAGCTGACGTCCTTTGTGACGCAGGTAACATCCACAGGGGTAACGAGGAATGATCTCCCCCCGCTGGGCTCCTGGACCCTGCCTGCCCCAGCTGGGGAGACCTCACACTCATCTCATCGCTGGTGCTTTTGGGACGCCGTTGGGTCACACTGGCTCGAGGAAGGTCTGGCCAGGTGACAAAGTGGAGTGGTGCAGATTTACACCCACCCGGAGAGAGAGCTGCCCTTTGGAAATCTGCTCCCAGCAGACAGCGTTTTCCTTCCCTCAGGCTGTTAAAAAGCCATACTGCCAAAAGTCCTTGCATGCCCTCTTGACCAGCACGTCCAAACACTGAAACCAGTACTGCAAATGTTGAAAGTGCTGGAGCTCAAGCCCACACTCCCCGACTGGCGCCTGCATCGTGTTGTCACAAAGAGGACTTGGATCGCTTACAGGAGTAGTGGACTGTATGCAGTAGTGGTTCCAGGAAAGAAACAAGACTCTCAAGAAATGGCCTCAAATGCAGCCTCACCATCATGCCAGCATGTATCTATTATGTAAAGGTGTTTCCAGAGACCCCATCTCATTCCCTGTCCCGATTTGACCACATGAGAAGTTTTGCAGGAGCAAGAAACCAGGCACTGTAGGACTGGGGCAAAGGGAGTTCACATGGTGAATGCCTAAAGCAACATGCTGAAGTGTTTTCATCCCTTGGTGTTTAGGGTCAAAGCTCCCTGACTAGTTAGGTGCTAAATTCCCTCATTGGCCCCAAGCTACTGCCTCAGGTCAAAAACGGTCTCCACCACAGTGAGAGAAGCAGGTTCAGTTGCTCNTCCTCCCCTTCCTCCCCTTCCTCCCTCCCCACACTTGTCCCTAGAGGTCTTCCCTGTCGTGCATCAGCAGCTGCAGGAGGGGACAAGAAGAAAAAGGAACATGAAGGAGAGTTCTGCTTATCTCTCCCGGAGAGAATTTCTCACCTCCGCTCTGTTCTGCTCAGCTGCCCAGGAGGCAGCCCTGTCTCCAGAGACAGCGTCTGGCTGGCTGTTTTGACAAAGTCACAAGAGATGTGGAGTGCACATGGAGATCAAGGCAGGGCTGACACAGCCTTTAAGCTCATTCCCAGTGCTCTGCTCATCAGAGAAAGGGAAGGGGAGAAGACTTGTCTTCTGCACTGTGCCAAGACCCAGGAGCCAACCTGGGCTCCTCTGTTTCCCCAGCCCAGCTGCTCTCAGCTACTCATACTTCCCTGCCTGGTCCCAGCCAGAGATAGCACAGGGTTGACAGCCGGAGGCATCATTCCATGACCTTTGCAGAGAGCAGAAAATGTTTTCCTCATATTCGAGTAGTGCTGTCAAAAACCGGTGAAAGTTCTTGTGTCAAACACACCAAAGTTTTGCTCCCAGACTTGATAGGGAAGCAATTTCTTCAGGACAGGCATCCATAGATCATGCTGTCTCCTTCCTACTCTTCTGCTCCCCTATTGCAGGATTCCTCATCTGGATGATTCTTCATTCAGATACTTATCTGCTGAGTTTGGCACCATCAACCCTTAGATCTGAGCGCTCTGCCCACGATCCTGCTGCACCCCTGTTTGCAAAGGATCATGATGATATACACTGTAACTGCCTGGCAGAGGAGGGCAAGTTCGCATCTGCCTGGCAGTTCTCATGCACACATCTCAACTGATTGCGAGTGCTCATCCGTGCCTCTCTTTAGCACGGAGTTCACTTGCCAGGAGGGGTTTGCCCGTTTCCACAGGCTGGGACCAGAACCACTGCCAGCACCTCCTGCAGCAAGAGCAAAGCCGCTCCGAGTGCCCCCTCCCCGCATCCTCCCAGACATCCAGGCTCTCGATTTGCTTGAGCTGCCCCCTACTCACAGCCCCCCCATCTGCTTGCACCACCTGCCCCCTTCATGCCCCAGTCTGCCCTTACAGCTCACTTCAGCTAGGTGGGAAACTTTGGTGTGCTAGGTGCACTCAAAAAAAGCCTCCGCTTGCATTGCAGTGCTTCCAAGCATTTTGTGCACTAGTCTCTGGGCGCTGGCACCTGGTAAGACATCAGGGGAACCTGGTGAGTCCCCAGGACTGAGCACACATCCGCAGCCCTAAATAACTGCTGTGCTTGCCACTTGGACAGATTGGGATGAGTTAGTAATAACATTTCAGTACTGGTGTATCCTTCGGTGGGTATCCTTCCTAGTATAGAAACGTTGCTTTCAAATAAAACACCCCCTACCTCTACATGTATCAATTTCGTCGCGAGGCTGACAAAATGAAGGCCAGCTTAGCCTGAAATAGCTGCATTTTTAATGGTGCTCGACTCTCACTGGGGACAATAATGAATCCCATCCCCCGAGGGGCAGCAGAAGTGGTGCTGAAAATCTGGCCAGCAGTGCCGCCGCCGCCGGCAGCCCCAGACACGCAGCGGTGTGGATGCAGGACACCTCACCGGGAGGGAAGAAAAAGTAGGGCTTCCCCTTCCCTGACGCTCTGTCTCCACCTTTGTGTTGCAAAACCAAAAAAGCTTTGGGTGTGATCCCGCCCTGAGCCCAGCGGCAGCTTTGGCGGTGGTTGCGTGCACAACGTGCCCGCTCCTGGTGCTGCTCATGGAGGAGGAGGGTGTCTGTGTGCCATGGGCACGTTCCTCGGCCCCCGAGGCACCATGCTTCTCCCTCTCCAAAATACACACGCCTGCACCACCTCACCTATGCCGGCAGCGGAACAGTTGCTGGAGACTTTTCCATGCTGCAAGCCAGGTTGGATGAGGAAGGCTGGGCTCCTCTCAAGGTGTCCAAGTGCCTCCTAACATGAAATCATGGAGCTGATCGATGCAGATGAGCACGTAGAACTGTGTGACCTGTCTCAGCCTGACTAAAAGGGCTTATGGTTGACAGCCAAACCTGGATTGACCTCTTCCAAGATTACCTCAGGGAGCAGGGATCTTCTCCAGTTCTCCTTGTGTCATTTTGTTATTTTGACCCTTGTAACAATATCCAACTAAGCCACTCAGGCTAGAAATCAAGGAGCTGCAGTTTTCCTCCGTGGTCAGTGAAAGTCAAAACCAAGGAGAGTTATGTACTTATTCACTTTGCAATCTAGAATAGCACATGCAGGGTCAAGGATCCCACCACCTAAAAAACAGAGGAAGGGCCACATCTGTATGACGGACAGCATAAGGTGTCAGAAGGAAAACGAATCAGAGTAGGAAGAAAAATCCCCTGACTCTACTTACACATGCATGCCCATCTAAAAACCACTGCCTGAGCAAACTGTAAAGACCCCAGGCGAGAAGGAATGGAGCTATAGTAGTGGCTCCATCCAATTTGCTGCTATGAGGAGAGTAGCCTGTAGTAAGCAAGATGGCAAAACCTGCCAGAGCCAAGCTATAAGGTAACAGCAGCTGTCAGAAAGCAGAGCCCTGGGCTATCCAGTCTAGGCTGTGGGGTTTTTTGTTTAGTTGGTTTTGGGTTGGTTTTTTTTTTGTTGTTGTTGTTGTTGTTGGTTTTTATTTCTTTGTGTTTTTTGGGGTTTTGTTTTGTTTTGTTTTTTGAGGTCTTACTTTCTTCTTCCAAATTCCCTACTCTGCCAAGCATTCTAGACAGCCTGCTAACTGTGTGCTAAATTTGGCCTGAAAGCATATAATCCTAATGAGAATAGAAAGACTTGACTCTCTTTGGGAGCTCCTGCTACACTTCAAAGGATCCAGGACTTACCAGGCAGTTTTGAAACACATCCATGACTTCTGGCCCACTTTCTGATTTCCTCTGAGGAGAGAAGGCTGTGTGCGTGCCTGGGAAGTGGCACAGGGCTAGGAGAGGAAAGCTGGGGTGTTCAGTGGGAGTGGAGTGGGAGACATAGGGTTTTGCATGCAGTGAGGGGGTGATGAGTCTGTATGCCAAGAGGAAACCAGGAGGATCAGGAAGGACGGACACAAGTTTTCCTCTTGTTGCTGGAGAGTACAGATGGCATAGTAGAGATGAGAGGATGGAAGGGGAAGGAAAAATACCCACTAGTGTCCAAAGGGAAAGACTTGACAACAAAGAGAGGTGCAGAGCTGGGGAAAAAGGACTGGGTATCAAAGGATGTGTACAGAGAAAAAAGACCGCCTGGGGTTTCCCACATTATCCTGCAGGAACACCCACATGCATGCTGAGTTGGGACTTCTGATTCTTCATTTGGCCACTTAGTAATAACCCCCTGGTTGCAATACTATCAACACCTCTCCTAAAGGGAAGTGCTTCCTGGGGCTTAAGAAGATCCATGAGAGCAGGCTCTCTCATTCAAAACTCTTTTCACCTTACCCTGGTTTTGCTGTATATATCAGAAGGAAGCACATATGTGTCTGTTTCATGCTGGACACTGCCACGCAAGTATTATTACTAGCTCAAGGTATCACATGAACTGAGAGCAAGGGGAAATGAGAGTTGGGAATGCAAGATGCACCTGGACAGAAAACAGCAGAGGCCCTCTTTGTATCCCTTGTGTCAGACCTCATTGCCCAAGTCAGGGCTGCACATGGATGTGCTGCTGACGGAGCACCATGCAGGTGAAAGCCTGGTGCCATGCCAGGAAGTATGGGTGGCACATTGCTAATGTAGAGGGGCTATCACGCTTAAAGGCACCACTGGCATTTCATCTCTCACAGATGTACACACATCTGGCCATCCTGGTGCTGGAGTGCCTTAGGTGGAAAGGCAGCTATGATGCGTTTATCACAATATACAGAGATGCTCACCTGACTGCCAGCTGCTTCCTGCTGCTCTGCTAACTTGCTGCATCACTCTCTTCTCATGAACATCAGCCTTTTCGACACCAGTCAGCAGCAGTCATAGCTGTTGCTTAATGATTTGCTCCACAGGAGCTGCAGAAATACAGAGGCGATGGCCTGTCTTCTGCACTCTCCATGGCTGCCAGACTGCATCCCTAGGGAGGCCCCAGTCCCACCACCCACCCACTCCCCACCTCCTGGCAGAAGCGAGGTGGGTGGCAGCACTTCATCTTGTGCATAAACACTGCTTCTATTCAGTGCTCAGAGCTGGCTAGACCAGAGTGTAGCACTGGTCTGTACCCCAGATGGTACCACCCAGCCCTCTTACCAGCCCAAGAGTGTAGAGGCACACACATACACTCTCTAATCCTGGGCCTAAGCACAGCCTCCAACACAGATGTGCTCTCCTGTCCAGCACTCATAGACAATGGAAATGGTCTCAATTAAAAAGCTGTGGACAGCTTTTCACAGCTTCCCTCGGGCCTCATCTCTGGCCCTTTCTGATGAAATGAGATTGGCAAAAAGAAACTAGCCCATCACCCAGAGCTGCCTGCTAGCTTTGTGCAGCATCAGGGGGAAACACCCTGCTTGCCTCTGGGACCAGGCTCACCCCAGTAAAGATATGGAAAGGAAAAGCACTCCATCCAGATGGTAAAGAAGCCCTAGATCCCCACCAGGGCCTGCCAGGGAACATCAGTCCTGAAGTTACAGGGCGTGCAAGGAGCCATGCATATTGAGAGATCAGGCAATGTTGTAACAGTGAGAGAAAACAGATCTTCATCAAGGGGAGCAGCCAAATGTTTTCCTCAGGACCCAGCAGTGATGTGTCTTGCTCTGAGCTTGTCTGCTCTGACCTAAAGAATGTAAGAACTAGCACCTATTTTACTTGTCTCTCCCAGTTCTGGTTTCAATTGCTTGTAACTTTCCACTTTTGCCACTTGGGCTGACATTTTCCAGGCCAGGCATCTGCCTTAGCCAGTTACAAGCAAAAAAGGAGAAAAAAGGAAAACAGCCCAACAAAAAAGACCCACACATTTAGAGATTTCTGACCATTTTCAGAGTACCAGAAGGAAAAGAGGTTCTTTTGTCCATGCTAAAAAAAAATCAACACTTACAACTTGTTAACTGAGAATTTGCAGTTTAAAGCAAGAACTTGAAATTAGGCAAGAGAAGTGCCTAGCTGCCAAGAATATGTCTCTGCTATCCCCAAGAAAAGTATCCCTGAATTTTGATCCAGTTATGAGCTTGATACTCATGTAGAACAGATTTGGCAGAGCTGACGGCTCCATTGCTGCAAAGTTTCTGCCCCAAGTAAGTGTGCTGTATGTCCACACGAAGCTCTCAACCACCAAAACAAACTGGTCCTGCACCAGAATATCTACATGTCTCTCTGTCAATATATGTGGACTGCATTCCAACTGTATGATGGAAATGTTACTTTCTATGAAGTACATAAACATTTGCCTTGTAAAATCTTGCTGAATCTTACAGTCCCAGTTTCCAAACGTTACCTGAAAATACTTGCCAAGCCTACCTTAACTTTATTTACATCACAGACCTTTTGATTTCTGCCACTACCAAGATTGTGTGTCACAAACACCTCTGGTTTCCTTCCCTAAAGACAAAAAATTAATGTTCAGCAATCCTAAGCCGAATGTAAATCAGAAAAAACACAAAGAAAAAATGTAATATGATGGTATTTCTACATTATCTGATCTCCTTATGTCCAGGGAGTTAAATCCTAGATGCAAAGAAAACTTTAATTCCACCACTACCACTCTGGAAAGGTTTGACAATATTTTTAACCTCTATTGCTATGTAGGCCCTTACTCTTTCATCTCTGTAGTTTCTGAGCAAGCCCTGAGCAGTATTGATCCTGGCTTTGAGTCTTAGGCCTCTGATTCTTTTACTCTGCACCCAGGGGAGGAATTAGGGGAATATTTTGAAGCCTCCTTTCTCAGACATTTTGCTTTTGGATAGATGTTGTAGTGCAGGGATCACAGCTCGCAGACGTCTGCTCCAAGAAGAGTTCCAGAGAGGAAAACTGATTAAAGGAAAGCTGTGACCCCTTTCCAACAAGGACTACCAAGCTACATCTTTCAGGCTATTTGGAGCTCTGGATTTCTAGATTCAGCTTTCACAGCAGTTCAGAAAGCAGAAAGCAGAATAAACCACAGCATTGACATACATAGTACCTTTCATATCAGGATCTCTGGGCATTATGTATCAGTTTTACCTCCCAACAGACCAGAGAGACTTGATAATAATTATTACTTTTCCTTTTGCAGTGCAGAAAGCAGACAGTGAATATAAGGTAAAATACCCATAGACAACAAATAAACCATATGCAGAGCTATGAGAGGAGCCCAAGTGTTCTCTAAAATACCCATAGACAACAAATAAACCATATGCAGAGCTATGAGAGGAGCCCAAGTGTTCTCTGACTCCTTTCTTCCTGCTCTGACCATGACAGTGAGCTGGAGCAGCAGATGCTGCATGCAGATAATAATAACAACATACATTATTGCCTTATAGAAATGCTGCACTCTTTAATTTTTGCCAAGACTTTTGTGTACACTTCTTCCTTGTTCTGCTAACTATCTATCCATAGCTATGTCTAGCCACGCTGATAGCAATGCAAGTTCTTTCATGGTGGTTTGGTTCTTCCCTAGTTTCCCTGAGGACACAGAGCATGCTGGAGGACGTGTCACGTTCTGCATGCCACTGGGATGACCTTGGGACATCTTAATGATTTTATCCTCTGTTGTTCAAACAGAGTTTGAATTTAGAGTGGCAATGCCTTGCTGTGCCATGTAAAATCCCTAGCATGGACTGCTTCTTGCTAGCCTGACTTATTGCTCGCACCACCCAGCACTTCATCCCTTTGTCTTTTGTTGGCTGCAGTTCTGAGTCTCCCCATCAGAAAGGGCATAGGACTGAGAGCTCCCTGCAACACAAGCCTTGCACTGTGCAAGCTGTCCAGCTTCTCTGCAGGGATTACAAATGGTTATCCCAACACAGGCAGGACCAAGCTCATCCTCAGCCTTCCCTGAGTGCTGGCAGTTTCCATCACAGTGACCACACTTGGTTATGGCAGATGTTGTAAATCTGGATGACTGTAGAAGACATGTAGAAGGCATGGAGTGGTTTCTGAGGATGAAAGAGGTAGGACTATGTAGGAAGAGATGAGATGGAGTTAGGCTGTGGGACATGCCTGCAGAAGCACATGGCAGCACAAAGGAGCACATGGTGGCATGGAGAGGCACAGGGCAGCACAGAGAGGCTTGAATCAGCTGGACCCTGGGGGAGGAGGTGCCACACAGCAGAGTCCTACGAGAGAGGAACCTGCTGGAAGCTGACAGATGGGTGAACAGTGTTTGATCACCCCATAGAAGGACTTTTAGAACTCATGTTGCTGACATGGCAACATGGGATGGGTCATGTAGTGAAAATTACCATATAAGGAAACGCTGCGCCTTGAAAAAGTGTATAAAAACAGCTAGTTTCTTTTGAATAAATGATTCAGATTCCCTGCTGGTCTGGGTCTGTGTCTTGGTCACTCAAAGGACTAAAAGAGCCTTCCCTATAGCCTGGGGGACAACAGTACTCTTTGCCAAGTCCCCACCATGTAATTCTTTGCAGAATACTTTTTTCTGCTGCATCTGGCCCTGTTTCAGACATCTTCTTTTCTGACTCTCTCCTTCCTCTCTCTTTTTTCCTGTTCTATGAAACTATCTATTCATTAGATCGTTTCTGCAGATGGCTCCTGAGCAGCAGTTCACTCATGGACAGCTCTGTGAAAGTCTGCTTGAAATACCTGCTGTTCTAAGTGGATGTGCAAGTGCCATGGGATCATTCTGCCCCTTGTCATGAGGCAAATCCTTTGGATGGTGCAGATATTCTCACAAAAAGACAAACTCTGAACTGGTTTCCTGAGGTCAGTCTCTCCTGTCTGATGTTCATGTTCCTTTGGACAGGAATGCTCACAGTGAATACTCAAGGCAGAATCACCATGTTCAAAAGCAGTTAGATAATTCAGTAGGTATGGATCAATTTAAATAGAGATGCAAACATCTCTGGGCAGATTGGGCAGCAGGCCCATCAATAGCTGATTCTCCAGCAGGCTTGTGCAAAGCTTCAATGCCCCGCTAAAGTAGAGGAGTGTAGAGGTAGATAAATACATATCCACTCTTTGCTCTATCCCTTTTCCATGCACTCCTCTGTGAGTACAAACCAATAAGAGTCTTTGTTTGGGCCTATCTCCAACAGCTCATCTGAACCCTACTCTAGCTGAGATCATATTGGAAGGCATTTCTCAGGATAACGGGCCAGCTTTCCTCCAAAGAGGGGCTTAAAACAAAACAAAACAACCAAAGCCATTCAATTAGAGTTTGGGGCTTAGAAAGCCCCTTATCTCATGAAAAGAGAGATTAAAGTCCTCTGATAATTTATAAAGTGCCTAAAGTTTAAAGGGGAATTGGGCTTTTATCTGAACTATCAGATAACAAGAAGAGCACAAAGGCCACGCACAAGTCAGCCCCAGGGTGCAGTCACTTCATCGTAGAAAGCTTCTGCTTCCAACCTTGGATCTGATCCCAGTCCCTAAAATTAATAGCCAGACTCGCAGACTCTCATGGACTAGTAGCCAGGCCAGTCTGACAAGTCCCCATGGCTCAAACACAGTCACGTAACTCTCGCCTAGGAAGTCCTTGGGTGTCCTCACTTAGTGGTGCCTGAGAGCTCCTGTGGTGAGAAGGGCTGGATGTCCCAGATGCCTTTGAGTGAACATCCTGGCACAGAGGGCTTCTCCCACCACACCAGTGGCCAGTGCTTATTTAATGACAGTGTGTGGTGTGCTCAGCATGCCCTAAGCAATGTATAGTTGGCCCAAGTGCTCCCTGAAGCTTGCCCAACCTGTTTTCCTTTCAGTTGGTATTTCAAACAGCCAGTTATTATTTGTGTGGTTGAGGCCATAAGTAATTTACTTTCCTGGTAGACTTTTGCTGTCTCCCCAGCTGTCTTTCTCTCATGCTCATGTCCACTTTGGCTGCTGCGGACAGTGGTGTCCTGACAGGATGAGACTACCGTCGGACAATGGAAGGAGGAACACAGAGAGCACCCTGGAGCTGGCTCCTGCAGGAGACTGGGACTCTCAGGCTCACAGCAAAATGACTAGCTCACTATTCCTCAGCATTGCCCATACATAAAGGAAATAACTTGCTCTCTGAGCAACAGGGCCTCAAATTCCTGGTGAAAAAGGGATGCCCTTTGTCTCCAGACATCTTCTCCTCACCCACTGCATTAATTCTCATCCCACAACATGCAAGGGACAATAGCAGAGGGCATAATCTGGAGGTAGATACCTGCCAAGATATGCTAGATACCTGGACAAGTCAGGTTCAGGTGTGGCGATGGTGTGGCCAGCTGCTGTCTAATGGTTGAGTTCTCCCTGTCTTTCCTTCAGAAACCACTGGTTTCTATCATTTCACCTATTCTGAAAGCCACAACGTTACTGGTTTTGAAACTTCTACTGCTCTTTCAGGTGTGGTTGAAACTGACTGACATGTTTCAAAGCTACTGGAAAAAGGACAGACAGCCAAAGAAGCATTGTTTCCTTTGGAAAATGGGCTCTAAAATACCTCAATATAAACCAGACTTTCTTCTTTTGTGCTGACCTTCAGTAAAAGTGTGTCCTTCATCCAGCACTCCTAACCCCAGTCATCCCATCATGCAGAGAGATCTGACCCATCCTCACTGAACCAAACTACTCAGTCTCTCATGACTGGATGAATCAAAGACTCCACCTTGCATCTGCTTTGCTGGCAGCCCACAAGAGGATCAAAATGTTCCCAAAATAAAGCATTATGGAAGTTGTCTGCCAAATACTTGTTTTGAAGAGCCTTTATTGCAGCTTTTCATGTCCAAGTTGAAGGTTAACTCTGGAGATTTTGGTGCATCACTTGGAGAGACAGGTTTGATCTGAGAGCCAGGAAATCTGAGTCCCTCTCCCAGCTCTTTCTAGGACCTTCCACATTATCTTAGAGAAACAACTCATTTTCATATTTTCTCTCTCAGAGATTGTCCATCTGCTTTGTTTAAACTGTTCTCTCTTCAGGAAGCAGGCTGACACTAGTGCATTTCCAGAATGGAGCCATGAACTTGACCAAGAGGGCAGTACAACACTAATAGCACACAATAATAGATAAGGACTTGGCAGGTATGCATTTCTGGAGAAATATATGGAAGGAAATAAGTATAACAGAGTATTCTTAGAAGTGACCAATTAAGAAGGATTATCAGAGTCCAACTTCTGGCCCAGTCCAGGACAGCCCCAAGAATCACACCGTGTGCCTCAGAGTATTGTCCAAATGCTTCTTGAACTCGGTCAGGCTTGGTGCTATGACCACTTCCCTGGGGAGCCTGTTCCTTGGCCAGCCACTTTCCAGGTAAGAAACCTTTTCCTAATATCTAACCTAAACCTCTCCTGACACAGCTTCAGGCCATTCCCTCTGGTTCTGTCATTGGCTACCACAGAGAAGAGGTCAGTGCCTGCCCCTCCTCTTCCCCTCTTGAGAAAATTGTAACTGCAATGAGACCTCCCCTCACTTTTCTCCAGGCTGAACAGACCAAGTGACCTCAGCCACNCCACTTTCCAGGTAAGAAACCTTTTCCTAATATCTAACCTAAACCTCTCCTGACACAGCTTCAGGCCATTCCCTCTGGTTCTGTCATTGGCTACCACAGAGAAGAGGTCAGTGCCTGCCCCTCCTCTTCCCCTCTTGAGAAAATTGTAACTGCAATGAGACCTCCCCTCACTTTTCTCCAGGCTGAACAGACCAAGTGACCTCAGCCACTCCTCATATGACTTTCCCTCAAGGCCCTTCACCATCTTGGGTGCCCTCCTTTGGATGTTCTCTAATCGCCTAATTTCTTTCTTATGTTGTGACATCCAAAGCTGCACACAGTGTTAAAGGTGAGGCTGCCCCAGTGCAGAGCAGAGCTGGACAGTCCCCATCCCTGCCTGGCCGGTGGTGCTGTGCCTGATGCTCCCAGGATATGCTTGGGCCTCCTGGCTACCATCCTGGCACTGCTGACTCATGTTCCACTTGCTATCCACCACAGCCCCCAGGTTCGTTTCCATGGCGCTGCTTTCCAGCATCTCGTGGCCCAGTCTGTCCCTGCATCCAGGATTGTCCCATTCCAGGTGCAGAATCCAGCACCTTCCCTTGCTGAACTACATATGGTTGGTGACTGCCCAGCCCTCTGATCTGTCGAGGTCTCTCTGCAGGCCTCGCTGACTCCAAGAAAGTCAGCAGCTCCTCCCAGTTTTGTATTGTCTGCAAACCTGCTTAGTATCCCTTCCAGTCCTGTGTCCAAGTGTTTATGAAGATGCTGGAGAGCAAGGGGCCCAGGATGGGGCCCTGCAGAACCCACTAGTGCCAGGTCCCCAGTCAGATGTCAGCCCATTCCCTGTAACCCTTTGTGCCCCACCCGTGAACCAGTTGCTGTGTTTATCCAGTTGTGTGCTGGACATTTTGTCCAAAAGGATCTGTGAGAGATGGGATCAAAAACTTTACTGAAATCCAAAACGATTACATCAACATTTAATAGATGCATAATATATAAGTACATAATACATATCTAAGGGAATGCACATATATACACATGTATAATATTCACATCTATAAAGAACTCAATATAAAGTGTGAGAATTGATGTATTTAAAGAAATAACTGCAAATGTTTGGAAGTGTTTGGTGTGGCCATTGGTACTGGCAATTTTCAGGGACATAGGAAACTGCTGTCAATAAGTGACATGTGGCACACAGCCAGGCCTGTCCAACACCTTCCATGCAGGCAGGTAGGGCTCACTCCAGGGACCACTGTGTGTCAATACTCAGCAACTGACCGCTTTTGCCTGCTGAAGAAAATTTTGTATATACATCAGCCACTTGGCTTGTGCATTACTGAGCATGGGAGCCACTGTGAGATGGAGGTGTTTAAAATATTCATGAAACATTAGAACATTTGGGGAGTTTGTGTTGTGGTTTGTCCTTTGGTTTAGGACACCACCAGAACTGGCCAAGAATACCTCAGCGTGACAACATTTTCATTCGCATGGCTGGCATGCTAACATCCTCATTCTTACCTTGCATGTCTGTCAAGTATAAGCAAAGTGTCTATTAATTGTGTCTGACTGGATTTCAGTTGTCCTTTTGAAAGGATGCTGATACAGGTTCAGACAATGGGCCAAGAGGAGGCTGAATCCCCATGGAGAACACACAAGGCATTCTCTTATGCTGCTGATTTAATAAGGAAGAATTGAATACTCCTGTTTAGAAAGGCCCAAATACTTTGAAGGTTTCTGCTTGAATGGAACTTGGAATTCATTTTGGCTGTGCTGTGACACTCTGTGTGCTCACCTCCCCAGACTGCCCCAGCCAAGGATTTTACTGTGGGAACCTCCACAAGAATAGCAGTGACAATGCTAGCTTTTTGTGGGAAACCTTGTTTCCAGAAGATACCGCCTTCCAAATGTAAGGCTCATTCTCCAAGGCCAGCAACAAGAGGTGAGATGAAATACATGATACTCAACATCCAAGACCATAAATGAGGTGATCAATATGTGCCTAGAAAATTGCATTTACTTTGATTATGAAGCATTTGGGATATGCAAATAAAAAAACTTCTGAGTGTTTATCTGTAGGCAGGACATAAATGTATCACTTGAGATGACAAATAATCAATCATAAACTCATGGGCTGCTTAACAACATGACCGGGGTTGAAGTGTCCCAGATACGTGATTGGGAATGTTACTCACTTGATTGCAGGCATGACTCCTCAGGTCCACATGGAACCAGAAATTTAGCCAAGATCTTGCCAAGCTGGCCCTAGCTGCCAACTCCAAACCCCTTCGCTTAGTCAAGTCCTCTGTGCAATACACACTTCCTGCCCTATCCCTTGCCAGAGTCCCACTTATCTGCAGCTCACTCCCAGCAGCAGATGGGAAACATCCACAGCAAGAAGCAACAGGAAAAATCAGCTCTGGTTGGCTCCTTACCTCTCGGCATGCTCCAAAATCAGTGAGCTGTGCTGGCTCCCTATCCCAGACAGTGCTGCCATCTCTCCCTTTCCATTTTAACTGCTTCACATAAGGAGTGGAAAATTCTGCAAGGGAATTAAGCTGCTGGGAACACTGGTAGGCATTAAGCTGTGAATAACCTCTCACTTGCCTCAGTCACAAGAAACACGTTAGTGACGGCAGCAGGGTAGGTCCGTGCCATGATGGGATAGAGGCATGGATGTCTCTGTGCGTCAGATGCCATAAAAAATAACACCCCATGCATTATATTTATTATATACCTTTATAAGAGCCCAAAGCAGCAAGATGTGCCAGTCTGCACTGCATTACAGCTTTGCAGAGCTCCAGACACAAGGCACAGGCCGGCACGACTCACTCCCTGGCAGAGTATCTCGTGGAGCAGTGTACTAGAATTTCGTAAGCGCTGTGTGTCCCCCAGTGCAGGAACGCGAACAAATGCCGCGTGCCTAACGCACCCGAGTGTGGAGGCTGCGCATTATTGCAACTTTCATAATCACAGCTTCGTATCTCCGATGTGATAACAGACAGACAGTTTCTATTACGCAAACAGCACCAGGTAGGGCCAAGCAACCCACAGCAAGGCATCACTGGCATTCTAGGAATGGCTCTGGTCCTCTGCTGCCAAAAAACACCACCCGCAGCACGTCCCAGTGTGGTGACATGCCAGCAGGGAGCTACAACCATCTTTCTGCGGCAACATGGAGTGCCTTTTGGGACTGGCAAGGAGCATATTTTAGGTGGATACTGTGAAGTCCTGCTGGAGAAAGTGGGCAGCTGGATGAGTGTTGGAGCAGCTCAGGGAAGATCTGACACCACACAGGGTGCCTGTTGCTTATATAAAACAGCTAATAAAGCTGGTTATCATCCCAGAAACTCTTGCCTTAGGTGTCAGTGGTTATGTGGAGGACACCCAAAAGCAATATACATGCTGTCTTTGCTGCCCAAGGAGAGGAATAGTAGGAACTCGGCAGTTGGATTTTGTTGGTCCTTTAACAGATATCTAGCAACAAATGTGGAGCAAAGCTCTTTCAAAAGGCACTTAAGCGTGTGTGGATTAAAGTTAAGCATGTGTTTGTGTGCTGTCCTAGATCATATCCATTGCAATCTCAGGGACTGCATCTGGAGAGGCTTTGTTGGCAGAAGGTGTCTTAATGCAAAATGCCACCTACCAAGAACAGGCTTTTCCTGGGGTCTCCTGCCTAAATGGAAGACATAGCAAGCCAATGTGCAGAAATAGAGAATTACCCCAGCAGGTGTAGAGGCTCCAAACATTTTTAGTCACACTCACCAGGACAAAACCAAAACAAACCGAACAACCTCTTATAGCTGCATCTTGCTCACAGACTTTTGGAAACAGCCTAGAAGGCACATAAAAGAGACACATTCATGCCTCTGCCTGCTGAGGACAGATACATTCTTCCATCCTTAGGGTGAGAATATACTGCAGTGCATTTCTTTGCAATCAAAAACATGACAGGAAAGGCCTCAGTGAAAATTCATCCAAGGGAATTGTGTAAGAACATTACAAGTACCAGGGGCATCAAATAAAAGCTGCAGGCAAAGCACACAGTAGCATGTGTCTGTTTACACAACAGGTAGTGACATCGTGGAAGTCCTTGTTGCATGATGCTATGGAAACTACAAGTTCACAGGGTTTAAAACCAGCCAAAAAAAAGAACCAAAAAATGCAACAAAGATACTAGGTCTGCCTCAGAAAGTCCCCCAAATCACAATTTGTGGGGCACGGGTGAACATTTGGGAGATGTATCGCTGTACATTTGCCTTCAAGTAATGCTCTTTGCATGTGTTATCAGCCACTGTTGGAGACAGGCTGCTGGGCTCCAAGAACCCTTGGTGTGACATGGCACAGCTGTTCCTCCCCTGTGAACATACACTTTTTGCTTGGCGGAAAAAGCAGCAGACTCCCAGCAGTCAGTGCCAGAGGGAACACCTCAGCTTGGATCAGGCTCCGTCCCACTGCTGGTTTTGCATGATCAGGGATAGATACTTTGCTCAAAACGAGATTGGGCAGAGACTTGAATCTGGGCATTTCTCCCTAGGTACAAACATTAGCATGTGCCACTCATATTTCAGCTCTATTTCAGTTTTAGTCCGAAAAGCACATTTCACACACACAAAATGGAAATTTGACACAACACACTCCATGCCAGAATAGCTGAAATATTGTGGCTTTGTCCCAACATAGACTGAGAGCTAATTAGAAATCTTTGGAAGTTTTTCCCACACAGAACTGCTTTCCTCTGGTTATCTACCATGGCAGTCTCAGTCCAGAAATACACAAATATGTCGAAAAATACAAGGATGTGTATCAGTAATTTGTAAATGTAATTTCAAAAGAATGGCACAGTCTTTTTCTTGTTTTACACAGAAGTGGTAGCATGACTATGGTTGGAAGATGAGGCTCTGAGAAGTGCTCAAATGCTCCTTTTCCAATGTTACGAGAGGAAATGCCAGAGGACAAGGACACGGGAAGTGCTATGGGGGAAGCTCACAGAGGGGTCTGGGGAGTCAGCCACAAAAGGAAGCTTCCATGATTAAAAAAAACACAACAGAAAGATAGTAGAGTATCATTCTAACACAGTAATGGCAATTCCAAGCACCCATACTCACAAATAAGATAAAAAAAATTTCATTAGCTTTGTTTAAAATTAAAAAAATTTAATCCGACATGATAAGCTATGGGTTTTATATCTGCAACAGAGCATTTATATGTCCAGACTTTATACTCCCAAGCTTTTATTGATTACTCTTTGAGTTGGAAATTTGTTTTTAAAAGTGAGGAAATGTGTGTGTTTGGGGGGGAGGGGAGGGAAGCAAACTGATTTTGAATTTTTTTTTTTTTTTTTTTTTTTTTTTTTTTTTTTTTTTTT
>VWZN01010780.1:274607-343441 GCA_013396955.1 Regulus satrapa | reverse complement strand
TTTTTTTTTTTTTTTTTTGGTCACAGTGCTTTTGAAATCCTTGTTGTTACATGCAGAGCAGCTCCTTCCTAATAAGACTTTGGCCTAAATATTTGCCCTGAAAAAGACTTTCAAAAATAGAAAAGTCAAAGAAGAATAAGGCCAAGGATCCATTCATGGCTATCAACACTAAAATAAAATTTTAAGAAAGAAGAAGAGAAACATGCTACAGGTTTTGTTTGGATTTTCTGATTTTGCTTTTGATTTTTAAAAAATAAATATAATCACTAGTGTGAAACAGGGCAGCCAAATTTTCTGGGTTAATTGATGAGTAAATCCACTCAAATCAAGTGGCTTATGAGCACAATAGCCTGCAGTGTTAGGAAAAAAAGGAATAAAGATGTTAGCTGGTTTTGCAACATAGAAAAAGGAAAAAAAAAACAACTTTAAAGTAGCTGCTTTTCTGTGCACAGTTCCTGACATTCAAGGTCATTACTGAATGATTAACTTACCAACTCATTAGAGGCTATTTACATTGTTTATGAGCATATGAACAATTACACAATGAAGATAGTGAAACATAATCACCTAATAACAGCATATAGTTGTGGCATAGATGAATTGGACGATTGAGGAGATCCTGCTTAAGTGCTGCCAGCAAGTCCCAGCCTGCCCTGATCATGGGGTGCTTGGAGGCTCCTTCCTCAATTCCTACAAGCAGCAAGTCCAGCAGAGGCAAAAAAAATTTCCAGGGACACTCGCTTTAGTGGGCCACAGTCCAGAGGGAAAGCAAGGAAGGAGGCATGCACATCCTTGCAGGGAAGCACAGGTGAGAGGCCCTGTACAGAGCCTCCGTACTGGTGTCACCTCCACCAACAGCATAATCAGGACAAGTGGTATTTGGGAGTGGTTCTCATTCTGTCCAGAGGCAAATTCCAAATCAAGAATTTGATCCTGATGAAAGGTTTTTGACAGGCAGCCTTGAAGATCGAAGGCTTCAAGGTATAAAAAAAGGCAACATTGATGCAAATTCAAGTTATGTTAACCAATTACCTTCTTACAATATCCCATCTCCTATTTCTTATAGGCTTCCCCAGACCACCATTTAAAAACAGAAAGGCTGACATGGAACTGTCTTAATCAAAACTGATGTCTCAGGATAAAGGGTTGTCTCAGGGATGGTGAGGAGAAACAATGATATTGAAGACCTACCTCCAAACTGATACCAAGTTATGGAACAGAAACTCTTCAAGTGCAGCAAGCTCCCTTTGCAGAAGAATCCCATGCAGGAGGAACATGAAACAACACCTCACAGTGATGTGAGTTCTTCTAGCCCATTCAGGCTGAACTTCTTGTGCTCAGGAGGATGTTCTGTGCAGTGGCCAGCATCTGAGGGAGTGGCTGATATACCAAAAGGTTCTGCTGCCACTCAGCAGAACCTCGATAGGCCAGAGAATTGGCCAGAGAGAAACCTGGTGAGGTTCAACAAGGGCATGTGCAGGGTCCTGCACCTGGGGAGGAATAACCCCAAGTGCCTGCACAGCCTGGGGACTGACCTACTGGGGAGCAGCTCTGCGGAGAAGGACCCGGGGGTCCTGGTGGGTGACAAGCTGTCCCTGAGCCAGCAGTGCCCTTCTGGCCAGGAGGGCCAGTGGTGTCCTGGGGTGCAGCGGGGAGAGTGTGGCCAGCAGGCCAAGGGAGATGGTTCAGCCCTGGTGAGGCCACCTCTGGAATACTGTGTCCAGTTCTGGGCTCCTCAGCACAAGAAAGACAAGGAGCTGCTGGAGAGGGTCCAACAGAGGCCACAAAGACAATGCAGGGTCTGGAGCATGTCCTGTGAGGAGAGACTGCAGGAGCTGGGCCTGTTCAGATTGGAGAAGAGGATCTCATTAATGCATATAAATATCTCAAAGGAGGGTGACAAGAGGATGGTGCCAGACTCTTTCCAGTGGTGCCCAGTGACAGGAGAGGAGCCATAAATTAAAACACAAGAAGTTCTACCTCAACATGAGGAACAGCTTATTTCCATTGAAGGTGGCAGGCGCTTTCCATTGAAGGTGGCAGGCTGAAACAGGCTGCTTAGAAAGATTGTGGGGTGTCCCTCTCTGAAGATATTAAAAATCTACCTGGACTCATTCCTGTGCAACCTGCTTTTGGCGATCCAGGGGGAGGGGGTCATCCAGGGGGCTTTTGGTGAAGCAGGGGGTTGGACTGGATGATCTCCAGAGGTCCCTTCCAACATTAAAAATTCTGTGTGATTCTGTGTCATCTGGTCAGTGGTCCCACATGAATTGGACTTGCAGATGCATTGTAACGGGGACATTGAAGCATGGCCTGGTCAGAGGACTCTAAGACTGACTGTTTGCCCACCAGTAGCCAAGAAAGCCGGAGACCCTCAATGCTTGATAACCTCAAAGGCAGAAATGTCTTGGATGAGGTGCCTCCAGAAGACAATGCTTTATGAGAGATGACAAAATCAGCCAGATGTATGGTACCACTTAAGAATATATGTGGTCTCCTAGATGCCATCCCGTCTACTGCTATCACAGCATCTGTGCTTATCAGAAAGCTGACTGCATCCCCTAAAGTGCTCCCCAGCACTCTTGTCAGCAGCAGAGACATGGCCTCTCACACACCCTGACTTCTTGTGACTCCAACACTGGGAGTCAAAGCTGTGACCCCTGACAGAACAGTATGCCCATGGTCATGAAGCAGAGTGGTGGCAGGAACAATGGCAGGCCACAGCCATGGCTATCTGAAGGCACCTGCAAGGGGTTCAGTTTGTTGCCAACAAATATGTGTTGTCATTGGTGTTTTCTCCATTCCACTTCCTCAAACAAATATATTTTTCTGCCTTTTGAAGGCACCGTGATGGGGAGAGAAGAAGTGCATTGCACCTCAAATGAAAATTGGAAGTCTGACAGCCTGACTTAATTTTGAGTACAGCATAATTACAACAGTCCAGTGAAGTCACCCGCTGCATTGCTGGATGTGCTGAACAGTCACACAAAGAGCACTCTCAGCATAACACAGGGAGAGACAGAAGAGCCCTTGCCTTGTCTGGGAATGTTTTTTCCATGACAGTGCCCAGAAGGGGGACGAACGCCTCCCTGATGCCCTGATGGGGCAGACGGGCAAGAAGGACATGGATGAAGTCCAATACCAGTTTCTGCAGGCAAGCCAATGGCAGCACTACTGTGATCTACAGCTCCCTGTGCCTGCAAACTCCTCATGCTGCACTTATTCCAACAAGCCCAGTGCTAACCATATGCTACAGTTTCCCATCTGCTGCCAACTCCATCTGAAGCTCATGCCTCCATAGCTGCCAGGGATTTGTATCCCAAAGACCAGGGAGCAGCTCCTGCTTTTTGTACTGGCTCTTTTGGCCTAACTGCAAACTGAAACTCCAGCAAGGACTGTACTGTCTCCGAATAAACCACAAGGAAATCTCAGCCCAACTCAGAGCCCACAGAGGAGAGGCAAAGAACCCAGATCTCTGAGTTACCCTTTCATCTTCTCTCCCCTCCTGCTCTGAGCAGGATGGTCAAAAAGGAACATGGTGATTTATAAGAGTAGCTCTTGTTCTGAAAAGAGGCCCTGGGCGCAGAACTGCTGAACTCAGCTGAAAATGGGCATCTCCCACAAGCAGCGGGACAGGGAAATTTGTGTCAGCTGAGGAGTGACCCTACTTCACGGAGTCCAGCTGTTTCCCTTCCCGCCTGAGACAGCGCAAGCCAGCCTACCCACTTCCCTCCCCCAAACAGACTGTCACATTTGTCACAGGCTACATTGGCCTAAATAGTTAGGTGTCACGTAGCCAGCAACACATACGGGAAGATCTTACATAACTCAGATAAATGGGACAAGGTCGGTGCCAAGGCCAAGCTCCTCTTGCAGAAGACCCTCTACCAGTAGGTTCTCACAGCCCTCCTGCAGCATGGGGAGCTGTCGGGTATGAGGGGAAGCAGGGGCTGCCCGGGAGCCCTGGCCACTGTCCGCAGGCAGATCAAAGGGCACTGCTGATACACGCAGGAAGGGATTCCTGGTAGGATCTGCAGGACTGGAATTTGCCATCGTCACTCACTAACGAGCAGTGCCAGATCAGGTGAGACGGTTTAGTGAAACCACAGGTGTGGCCCTTTGTCTGTGCCCAGCGTCTGGCACAGTGGAGTTTTACCTGTGTTACCTCACATCCCCTGTGCCTGTTCATTCAGGTTCCTCTCTCTATTTTTAAACAAGGTGTTCAGTGTCACCTAGTCAGGAAAATTACCCTGTGTCTTCAGGAATAGAAGCTATTCTTTATGTCTGCTTTGCTCCATCCCAGGGGAGTCCCTCAAAGGTTGATACCATTTAGCAGCCATCAATGCTGCTCCTTCATGCACAAACATTTCTGCTGCATCTGCTCTGAGACTGCAAACCTGTGTTTATGTGAAACTTGCTAAAAGAAAGACAAAGGGTGCTGAGTTGTAGGAGAGGAAAGCATACCGAGAAGAGGGAGCAGGATCATGCGTTTTACATTTTCATGGAAAAGGAGGGAGGATAAAAAACACATCCTGGGGAGATGGCCCAGGGAGACTGGTCACTGTGGGCAGCATTAGTGAAGGTCAACAGCCAGACAGTGCTGAGCCACGATTTGGGAGCACTGGCCTCAGGGGCAGGGACAGATACCAGCTGGAAAGGACAGATCTGAAGAGGGGCCTGCCCCACGTGAAAGGGAGAGGAAAGTGGTCAGGGGCAGAGGCACACAAATTAGGATAGGTTTTGTGATAATGTTTTCCTTAAGGGTGTAGGGTTTTTCTTAAAGACCCTGCTTTCACTGAGGGAAGAAAATTTTCAGGACTTGCCTAGGAAAAATAAAGGCAGCTTCCAGTCTTGGTGGTTTCAGAGAAAAGCTTACAGTTGTGTCCCAAGAGGAATTTTAAGGGTAAATGGTTGGAATTGTGGAAGGAGGGGAAGGCTGTTAAATACATATACTTTTATTTACTGATATTTTTACTTGATCAGTTTGTTGTGCACTTCAAGCTGGCAATTTCAAGAGCCAGTAGGCAGGGTGGCTGCTCTCTGGTCACCTCTCCCTTGCTGGAAAATGCAGTGAAGCTGCAGCACTGCTCCAGCTCTGTGGCCCATGCTGCTTGGGAAGGGTCCAGCCCCACAGCAAGCCTAGTGCCTCCATCTCACTTCTCTCTCATGCATCCCCAATGTCCCTCTCTGCTTCAGGGAGCACTGGCTCCTTTATGCAGACCCCTTTCACACCACCAAACATTGTCCTGTTGAGTTCTGCAGAGTACAGAAAGCAAGTCTGCAGTGTGGTGATGACTTAGCATCCTGATGCCACTAACCCTGACCATAAGGGGACAGAAGGCCAGCCACAGGTGTCCATCACCTGGAGGAGGCAGTTGGTGAGGAGTGCTTTTATCACGTGTGGAGAAGGAAAACCACAGAATCAGCTGAAGGCCAAAAACAACAGCCGGTAGAGGAGGAATTCATTAAGAGAAAAGTCAAGAGAAGCAAAGTGTGTTTATATAAAGGCAGAGCCAGCGGCAAGCCATCCTGCAACCCGTGGCCACAGAGGGTCAGAGCTGGAGCCATGCCCACCCAGCTGCTCCCACACCAGCCATCTCCTCAGTTGGGTTGTCCTGGCACTTGGCAACCCTCCTGCCCCCTCTCAGTTTGCCTGCAGGGCTCCAGCAGAGGGGCTTCACCAATCTTCATGTTTTCACACCCCCCAGTGTCATCATTTATTGCTGGGTTTGGGGCACTCAGGCAGCAGTGGGCTCTGAAGCAAGCGGGTGGTTTTTCAGAGCCCAAGGCCCCACAGGGGGCACACACCCCTGCTCCTCATGGATTCCCAGCTTAGCATCCCCTCTGGCACACAGGCCAGCAAGTTCCCAGCAAAGAAGTTGGAACAGACTTCAAAAGGATTTACAGTGAGCAACCTTTCTATCTCTTGATCCTCTCAGCTGTACACACTGGATTAGGGGCTGGCTGAAGCCCGGAGCCCCCAGTCTGAGGCTCACTCCTCTCATTCTCTGGGGATGCACCAAGGACCTGTTTACCCCACAGCCCAAATCCTGTTTCGCATGCTGGCCTGAGGCAAGTTCTGTTCTGTGTCAATAGTCTTCTCTGGACTTTGACTATTGGGGCACAGGGGATCCCACAAAGACATGGGAGGGGTTTGCCCACTATGACACAACCTGGTCAGTAAGGCAACACTGTCTTCTCCACCTTGGGAGTGCCATTACGGGTGCCCCAGACAGAGACCTTTACCCAGGATGAGGGAATTAACCCAAACCTTATATTCCCTGACTGTTTTTACCAAGACTTTTTCCAATAGGTGGGGATGGGATTTGAGGTGGAGTCACTTCATAAGGATAGGAAACTGCTCAAGCAAAGTTCACACTGTAAAAGTGGAGATATTTAGCAATCACCAAAAAAACAGCAACAGAAAAACTAGCCAGCATAGTGGACAGGGTTACTGCAGGGCAGAACATCAGGGCTTCCCTCCAAAGTGGAGGAGAAGGGCTGAGAGACAGCATTGGACATTTGAGCAGCAGAGCAAGGGTTGAAAAAACAGGGTGTGGAAGCAGCATTGCTGTACTTAAAGCCCACTTTTACCACTGTCTCCCAGCAGGGCTTTGTGTAAATCTCCTTTGTGCCTAAGCCTGCCCCTACAAAACACAGAGGAAAAAAAGTGGGGTGATTTCCAAGGGGAGGTGAAGGTGTCATATGTTTAGAGAGCTGCTGAAAAAGGAAGAGGACTCCAATCTGCCACTGCAAGTGAAGGATCCATTAGGCTTTGCTGGGGCAAGCTTGTTTGCTGAGTCTTGGGCTCCCATCACACTCTCTCCACGGCTGGGCTAGCCAGTGCTGTGGGGGAACTGCACTGGGAGGTGCTGGGTAATCACTGGATAGAGTCACCACTGCTGCCAGTGCCGCTTGAGCTTGTTTGTTTTCCTTAATCCCAAGAGGCAGCATCTCTGACATGGCAGCAGCGTGATTAACAAGATCCAGCATTGCTGTCACAAGCATGTAATTATAGGTTTCCTGTGTCACTCCTGCTGGGAGGTCAGTGACTTGCCCTCCCTCACTCCAGCAGAGTGAAGCCGCCAACTCCCATCTGCCTTTTAACCCCCTGCCCAGCTCCAGCCTCCACAGCCCCGGCGAGGGAAGGGACAGCAGGCTGTGAGGCATCAGGGAAACCCAGAGCAAAGAGGAGTGGAACCAGGAAGAGTGGAGAAATGGGGGCTTAAAAGACAGAGAATAGAGAATCCTCCCCCCTTGCAGGTACTCAGTACCCTTAAGTTTGCCCACAAGACTCTAGTACAGTGGCACATGTGGAGGAGGCTCAGCAGCTGCCAAGAAGGTGCCTGCTTTTCAAGAGAGGGTGTCTGGTGCATTTTGGGAAGCTGTCCTTCAGACCCCACAGCAGTTGGAACTGCCTGTACAAGGGAGACCTTGGTCCCAGGGAGATGGGAAACACTCTCCTCAAGAGCACAGAGGCCTCTTGGAAGTCAATATGAGGACTGCACTGCCCATGGATGCAGAAAAGTGGAAACTGTGGCCTGTTGCCCCTCCCACAATCCTTTTAGGACATCATCATACATCTGAGACCATCCTGAGAGGCCTGGGCTATCTTTGCCATCCCCTACATCCACATACCTCTGCCTACAAGTATATAATGTATGCGTGCTTTGCCACAGTTTGCCCATGTTCTCCCAAAGGCACTGCAAAATCATTTAGGAGGGCCCAAAGGAATCATCCTGCTCTTAAACGTGTATGTTTCCCTTACAACTAGCAGGCTGGTGAGGGAAGCAAAGAGGAGCTGCTCTCACCAGATCAGTTTCTGAAGCTGTTGCACATGGGATTATCCGCAAATCGCAGCGGAGAAGGACCCGCTGCTGGCCTGTCAGAACAAGAAGAGTTTTTGTGCTGCATTTGCTCCTGGAGAAGGCCAGGTTTCCTCAAGCTCTGTTTGTTTAGTAACCCCTACAGAAGGGAATCCATCACATAGCCTCCTTTATTAATGCTGGCAATCATCTGCAACCAGCTGTTGCCCAGCTGTCAGAGCTGGTATTGTGCAGGAATCCCTGCACAGAGAGCCACATCTCCTTATAGACCTGGGCTCCAAAAGAGACTTAAGGAAGAGCCTGGGAAGATACGGCAGCAGACTGTTTAGTGGGGTTACTGGTAGAGGCAGATGCAGCCAACCTCAGCTCTTAGCCACACAACAAACCGCAGCTCAGCTGTACCCCAGGCTTTCTGTGTCCCTGCAGCAGCCAGTATGAATGCTCACCCTTGGCAGGAGCAAATCACTTCTGTCTGAGGAGCTGCTGCATCAGTTCTCAGCCCCAGCAAAGAGTAGCTCCCTCCAAAGCACCACATGCTGTTGAATTTAGATGGGGGCCAAAGCTCAGATTTGTGCGCTCAGGCCAAAACAGATTGGCACCTCATATGTAAAGCTAGCTGTGAAACTGTGTCTTGGTTCTTGCCTTACTGATCCCCAGTATTTGTATCTAGCCAGGCATACCTTCCAGAAGGTCATCTAGTTTCAATCCAAAAACATCAATAAAAAAAGAAGCCGCTATCATCCACAACAGAGTGTTCCAGCAAAGAAGTGACTCCACCATTGAAAAATTCTGCCTTTATCCTAGTTTGGATTTTGCTAGCATGAGCTAAGAAGCAGGCAAACCCTATATGAATTGTGTTCTCACCTAGCACAGTTACCAAGAGTTTCAGTCTTGAAGTAAGTGCTGTATAAACTTACATGGGAGCAGACAGTGGGGATTTTTGTTGCATTAAAAGGTAAACAAGTTCCATCCATAAAGTGTGCTGTGAGCAGGGGCACAATCTAGAACCTCACAGACAGGGGGGAGGGTTTTCTAATTCATACCAGCAGCCATCCCAGTCGCAAACCATTGCTCAAATAATTAAGGTTTATCTAACACAGAAAACAAAGGAGCATGGAGGTTCTTCAAGTGAAGGCTCCCAGAAGCAGCCTCACATCACAAAAAAATGCAACTAATGCACAAGCTTAGGGGTCACTGGGTGACTTAGCTATAAAGATACTTCTTCAAGGGGCAGCACAAAGCTAGCAGTGGGAGTGCAGAGACAAACTGGAGGAGGCATGAGGCAGCTGTGTGGATCTTGCCAACCATCCTTCCAACTTCCTCCACAGGGAGTGCAGGGGAATGCTGCAGCATGCTGGCCTGTGGTGAGGATTACTGCTGAAATCCTCAGTGCATGCCCCATGTAGCTGGTCTGCTTACTGATACAGCCCCCTGGACAGACAAGGCCTCCATAAATAGCCATCTTGCTCCTGACCACTTTCACAGCCAGTCCCTGAAACTCCCCTGGTTTCTTTCTTGCACCCCTCAATTCACATGACACGACACCTTTGTGTTTCTGAGTGTGCATGGGGTGATTCATAGGCACACGGACAATGGCTTGTTTTAGTGAGAGGCCAGGGAGGAGCTCTGCCTGCCATGACAGAGACACTGCTGCTTTCTGAAACATTTCCCAGAAGGGAAACCCTTCACCTTGCCGAGGGCATGTTGGCTGTGCCACGTTGCAGGGTTAGCAGTGACTGACACGTGTGCAGAGTCCCCTCCCAGAATGTGGGAGCTAATCACTTCCCCTGACCTGTCACAGCCCCAGGGGTGGGAGCGTGTCCCATAGCGGATGAGACACAAAGCGCAAAGCCCAGAGGTGTTGCTTCTGAAGGGGACTGGCATGCTGCTCTATTCTGAACTTCTATTACATTTGAATTTGTGTATAGTGGAGGGATCAAAATGTTTGCCCACAATGCAAGTAGCTGTGAAAGCAAAGCACAGGACATCCTTTAAACATCAGGCAGGGAAGAGGCAGAGAGTAACTTGTCCTCTACAGTACTATTGGATTTGTTAGGACCACCGTGACCATCAGTCCCAGTTCAGGCCACTACAAGCTGACCCAGAGAGATCAAGGACATTCACCTCCATCTTCCCATTGCTTACATAATTAAATGTGTCTTTTTTCTCTTTTGCAGTTCACAGGAACATCTCCTGCTGGTTTAGCAAAGCAGACTATGCCACACATTACAGAAGGTTAAAAAATTGTTCTGGCCAATCTGATTTAGATGGAAATACTTTCCTGATCCTCAGTCTTACCTTTCCTTAAAGCTTGAACACAGGCATTAGACATGTCAGGCAGGCCTTGGAGGTGTTTCTGTGTGCCACTGAAACCACCATGATACCCCACAACATCTTGCATCTAGCAGAAGCCAGTAACTTATGCATCACAGGGAAAACACAAAAACAAGAACAAAACAATTTTGAATGTCTTTTCATCATTCTTTCAAAGTGAATCAAAAGGGAAAAAAAAGTTTGTTAGTGGGTTTATATGGGCAACTTGAGATAGGGATTCGTTTAGCAGAATTGTGTATATTCCCCAGAAATAGTTAGTGCACTGCACCAAACTGAAATGAGATTACTTTTCATGTCCCTTTTGACAATATCACCAACTGGAACATCCAAAACTCAATATTGCAAGCTTAATCCCTCCAGTCCAGAACCCCGTTATTCTGATATCTGATCCCCTACATAAATTCAGCAGTCCTGCCAATGAATTATGCAGCTGTCCTAGGTCTTAAGCATCAGCTGCCATCCCCATGTAAGATCAAGATCATGAGGAATGGGAAGAGGGACAAAAAGTAAGACAGTTTGCTTTTTCCATAGATAGAGAATGCCCTGTAGTACATACCAGGAAACAGGCCAGAGCTCTCCAAAGTGCTTTTTTAGTTAAGATGCATATGAGGCATGGAGAAGGATAAGAGGCTCATGCATTTGATGTGTATTATATCAAGACCATTTGTTAAATTTATAATATTTAAAGATCTTGGTCCTTGAGATTTCTATTAAGCTCCATTTTTCACTGCTTGGATTTTTTAGAGTTTGTTTGGTTGGTTGGTTGGTTGATTGGTTGGTTTGGTTTGTTTGGGTTTTTTTACTATTTATCTAACCCACAGATGTAACTGGTGTGGGAAGTACCAAGAGGACATGACTCAGAAATACATACAAGTGTATCCTTCTACATTTATGAAAGTAAATTCCCATGGATTTTCTGCAAAGGATGGCTGCATTGCACTGGATATAACAGGTATATGTAACTGAAGTGCTCAAGGCCCTCTGAGCTTGTGTAAATGATCCCTCCTCGGACGCTCTGGGGCCTTCTCCCATGAGAGGGAGTAGCTATACTTAGGCCTGTGACCCACCATCAGAAGTCACAGAATCATAGAATCACTCTGACTGAAAAAGACCTTAAAAGGTCACCAAGTCCAACCATTAACCCAGCACTGTCCTACTACTTTCTGCTAACAAAATCAAGGAAGCTGATGAAGAGTGGTGGGGAGTGTGAGGTGAGATCATACACTAGCTGACCCTGCACCAGGAAGTCAAGCCCAGCCTCATCTGTGACACCTCTGCTGATCTTTATCTGATAGACATGTGATTAATCTATCCACAGCTGGGTCTGATGGGGAACTTGCAAAAGGTGAAAGCTCAGTGAGGTGAGAGGTGGATGAAGGATTAGTTTGCCCTGATAGATAAAAGCTTTCCTGCAGCTCAAACCGAGGGGAGCAAGACTGTGAGCTCTGCAGGAGGATGGGGGAAAACTGAAAGTCAGTGAGATAAAGCAAAGCTCCCGTGTGCTCGTTTGGAATACTTTTTGAAGGTCATTACCATCATGGCCAGCTGCTGAAAGAGACAGATCCCAAATTACAACAAAAGACAGAGGTTCTGTGAGTTCTGAAACAATGACGTAAAGCAGGACAAATGTTGCCACAAAGACATAGGAACAGCACTGGAGAAACTGCCTTCAAAGGAGCACCAAGTCATTAGGCCTTTTCTGCATGTCCTGCTCGAAGGACATGTAGAAACATTTCTTCTTGAATTCTGACTGTCAAACTGCTCCAGAGGGAAGCAAAACTTTGAAAAAAACCAACATGCAAGTATGGTAGAACAAGCATGAAGTAAACATTTAGCTGCAACACATAACACCTCCATTGGGAATTCCAGAGAGCTCCAATCTCCTTAATGGCAAGAACCAGTTAAATGTTACATCCTTGCAAAAAAGGCGTTTCCACTTTACCAATCAGGAAACTGAAGCACCGGGAGATTCCAGCTGATATTTCTAAATGTAGAAGCCTTAAATCAGATGTCTAAAAGCACTTGCAGGCATGTAAAAAATGGTCTCAGTCTTTCCAAGAGTTTTCATGTCCCCATTGTTGCTACCTGAATAATTGCCAGCTGTCTTACTTCAGCATCCATAACCACAAACATTTTCATAAAGCTTACAATTATTATTTTTTTATAAGTGGGCTCAATTCAACCACTCAATTTTTCTAACTAATTCCAAGGCTTCCAATGCCATTTTTACCCGATAAAACAGAGTAGAAGGTTGTCAAATAATTTGCTTAAAATTTCACTGAGTTTTCACAGTTACCTCTTGCACAGATTTTTTTTTTTTTCCAACCTGAAGGCAGCAGACTCATGCATGACTATATGGGGCCATTTGATCCTATCACTTTTCAAACAAACGCCCCCCCTGGAAATCAGGTGCTAGCAAGTCCCAGCAAGAAAAATCTGTGTTCCAAGACCATGGATGACTGTAGTTGAGATCTGTATTAACCTGTTCTTTCCAGGCCAGAAGAGAATTCCTAACTTTTTATTGTAAATTCACTTTATCCAGACTTCTGGTTTGGATCACTGAATCAGATGTTTGAACAAATCTTCCCACTGCTCCTTGTATGGCAGGACAAAGCAAGGAGCTTATGTGACAGGGCTGATACTATTTTGTAAGATAAAAGCACACAACTTTTTGAACGTCAAAAAAGTGACCCTTCATCACTTACAATGCAAGTAGGAATTCCTGTCCATGAAAATACTAATCTTAACACTTTCCCAGTCTGTGTTAAATTAGTAGCTTTCATATGCAGCACTTCGGGCCATTTATGAGGCGCATTTCCTGCAATCAAAAACATATGTCCTGTAAATGGCCCATTTCTAAGTTTGCTTTCCTAGAGCAGCTGGCCATTCCTGAGAATACAAAGGAGAATATATAAGCAAGTGTAGTGTTTGCTGATACCCGGAGTTGGCTGGGAAATAGAAATCCCTTCCAGCAAGAAAGAAAACAAGAGTAGCTGAGTTTCTTTTTAAGGAAAATACTAAACTGAAAAATCAAAAATCCTGTCTTCGTTAGAGTTCCACAAAAATTAAGCTTTACAAGAACCAAAACAAAAACTTCTGGCCTCCTGGCTGTCCATCTGGTAGGGATATATTTGCTTTCTGGAGCAGGTGAGCTGTCAAAAACCTAGGGGGGTGACTTATCTCCCAGCCTTCTTGCATCCCTGACTGCTCAGCTGCATCTCTGATTTCTGGACTTGAGGGGAAGGCTGAGTGTCTGAGAGCTGCACAGAAGGACAATTTCTGTTAGTCCGCCTACAATACTCTTGGCAATTTTATTTTCTTCTTGCAATAAAAGGAGCCAAGGATACTTCAGCTTGATTTTCCCAATGGAAATCTGCAATTTTGTTACAGAAACAGCTGAGTTAGTGAAAACACCATTTTCCATTGGAGAATTATTCTGATGGAAAATTTCCCAACTAGCTTTATTAATACCCTTGACATTGTTTTGCCATTCCTCCTATTTGTGTATCAGTGTCTGGCCACTGAACCAAATTTCCAGCCAGGGCTTTCATAGCTATCATTCCCAGAGGACCATCATGTAATTCTTGGAGTACAGTTGACCTGAGATTTATTACAGTAAGTGCTCTGGTGCCACACGTTAGGCAACCTGGACATGTATTTCAGTTCTCTCTTTCCAGCCAAGAAGGCTCAAAGAGGCTGTGTGCTAAGCCCATCTCCTCACCCTTTCATCAGAGATCTCCGTCGATTTGGCTTGCTCTCTCTTTCATGTTGCATTAAGATACCTGTCACTCTCCAGGTGCTTGCCATACCAGTCACGAGGTATTCCTGTCACACCACCCAAGCAGGAAGTACCCCAGAAAACCTTCCTTCTTCCTAACCACGCTGTTCCTGCTAACACTGAAGCCACTGTTCGGCGTTTGCAACCAGAGTAAATTGTTTCCTCTTGAGATAAGCTGTGGTTAAACCGCTGACCTCCCAAGATGACCCGTGGATCTTTTCTCTGAGTGTGAGCACAGCGTTGCAGACAGATGCCAGCGAGCCCCAAGTGTGGCTCTTTTGAGTCTGATGTTTTACCCTGATGTCTGGCTTTCAGCATTAGCATTTCAGGCGCATGGCAATGTGCTGCAAGCTAATTTTACAAGCAGTTTCATTTTCTGTTAATGCAAAGTTGTTTGCTTCATCTGGAGCCTTGGCACATCATGTGGATCAACATTACTTCTGTCCATTGTGCACTGGTCTATTTAGGGAGTGTAATAGTGTTGATGTTTGGGCAAGACCCATTGGTAATAATTGCCTATCCCCAGAACGGAAGATAATTGTGACATATCTTGTAGCTGAGGTGTCTTGAGGATAGTCTCAAGCGTTACTGTGATTTATGAATATAACCTACAAGACCCACAGCATATGGCTGAGACTCTGGAACAATCACTTTTCCCTCATTTGCTCCACAGCCATTCCTGACAGCCTCACCAGTACCCCTGCAGACACCCGTTGTTGTCATTTCCAATAATCCCTGCTTGCACCGCTCTGAAAGTTACAAATGTTCTGCAATAGCAGGGCCAAGATTCTCCATCAGAACAAGGGTGTGGAAACTATCCTAGTGTTGGCCTGTTATGCTGGAATAAAACCTTGTGTGTGTTATTCACTGGGGTTTTTTTACCACCAGCCAGCATTCCCATAGGTTTGATAAGTTTTGCTTAGCTGAACCTAGGCAAAGGATATTCATCTTTGTTCACAGCAACTAGGGAACCACCACAAAATGGGAAACTCTGTCCTCCTCACTGACATCCTTCCTCAGTAGAGGGAAAGGAGAGGATCCCTGGTCCTGCCCACGTTGTCATTTTGCCACTACACAGGTTGTCCTGCGGAATTTCACAGTGAAATTAAAATCATGCTTTTCTTTCAACAGAGCTTTCTCTCGGGAATTTTTTTCACTACTGATACTCTCCTGAAGGACTTTTACCTCAAAGGGGAGACTGTCCCCCAAAAGGGGAACAATAAACTTTTTGTTTCAGGCTGTTTGATGCTGTTGCAACTCTCTGTCTTCTGGAGTAGCTGTATCCTTTGACACAGCAGTTCCTAGAGCACATTTTAAGGCCAAATCAGCCTCAGTTAATAACCGTTTTTGTATTGCTTCATTTTACATACCACACACTAACTGCTCCCTTGACACAGTATTTAAACTCTCTCCAAACTGGNCATTTTTCAGGAGCTTAAACACAATGTCATCACAAGAGCCTTTATGGAGAGAGGATTTGGGACAACTTCCATCATCTAGACAACCATTTTACCCACTGGTTTAACAGAAGCCACTATTCTGTGGTTTCCTCTTTAGCTTTTTAGCAGCCACTGTATTCCTGGATTATAATCCCACTTTGGTCACCAATTCTTGTTTTTCTTTCCTTCTTAGACATAATACAAAGAGCCACATGGTCATGGATCAGCGCTCACTGAGTATACACAGCAGTCTCTCCCACTACAACTTGGCCATGAGTATGGAGTAAATGTTGCTTTTTCCTTTAGCATTTTGGCCTGTCTTCTTAACCATTTATTTGCTTCCTGGAGGCTGTTTACTTTAGGGATGTAAAGAACAGGTTTGATTACATATCCTCCCAGAATATCTGTGAACTGATCTTGGGCATCTGGGGATCTCCATGGCAGGTGCTGCTCTCATACCAGTGAATCCTCGCAGGGTGGAGTTCAAACACCCCGGTTGTTGTATGTACGTGGTCAGTGGTGTTGAGGCCTCACCGCAGCACACAAATAGCTCACACCATTGCCAACACACGTCTTGGCTCACAGCTTCAGGCCTTTGACCTCTCTTCTTCTCTCTTCTCTATAAAGGACAATGTGGTGCCTTTGTTTTCCAGTTCATGGTTCCCCACTTTGCTGATAGGCAACCTGAAGTAAAGAGACCAGCACCATGCAGCAGTCGTGGGGACTCAGCCTTCCTGGAAGCCACTGCAAATGCAGCAGTAAGCTGCCAAGATGGCAATGAGTGAGCCCTGTAATTCCTCCCTATGCCATGGGGGATCTCTTCTGGCACTACATGTGCAGAGCCAGAGGCAGAGGCACCCTCATGGTGCTTGTTTACTCTGCAGGCACTGTCTCTGCTCATGGCCAGGCAAGAAAATGTCTGATGTGCATCAATTGTGGAGGGCACAATTAGGGGCAGGGAAAGGGGAGACAGAGAACTGGAGGGAGAGTGCATCGATACACCAGGCACACAGGAGGGGAAAGGGATTTTTCACACCTTCCTTCTGACACCACAGCATATTCTGGCAGGGCTATGGCAATTCACCTGGGGTGTTACATCATTTGGGCCTGGAAAAAAACCACTGAAAAGGAAGAAGTTTCATCAGGCACCTGAGCACTGGCTACAGGCACAACAGCATGGTTGGAAAGGTACTGAGATGTCAATGAGTCACAGGTGCAGAGTCACATCAGAAAGGGGATACCAGCTTGTCCTCTCCCAGTTCGGTTTCAGAAGGAGTTGCTGGTCCTGCTAGTGGTATTTTCCATGTAAAATTGGCAGAGCTGGTGATGCCCAGGATTAACTTCCCTTTTGAAAGGGGAAGGGAAAGCCAGGTGATACTTGGAGTTGTGCTGGCCTGATTCTCAAAAAAAAAGACTGGGCTCTTCCCAGGCTCTGATTTTTTTTCTCTTGCCTGCATGGGAACCACATCCCCCAGGAGGGACTGACTGGGAGGGCAGAGGGAGAGACAGAAAAACCCAAGGAGGCTATTGCAGTTTTGCTACCTAGGCTGGTCTGATGCTACAGCAGTGAGGGGCATTGCAGGATTCCCCTGTTTCAGAGAGGAAAGTAAAACCATGACTGCTTATTTAGTGGGGTTTGTCCTTTCTCTCTGACATGTTCCTGCTCCCCTGCCTTGCTCACACACCACACACACAACAGACCTCAGAACAGCTGCAAACTTTCATTGCTGTACAGAAAACAACAGGCCAGCAACTCCTCTCTGTTTTCTTTTAGCTTAAATTTGATAAATGTCAAAGAAAAGATGAGAAATTACTGAAGCTCAGTATGGATAATAGTGAAAGTTGGGTTTAAGGAAATTTTCTTTAAGGCAATTATCTTACATTATCTTACATGTCTTGTACAGCATCGGTGCCCTGCCTCAGGATGGGAATATTGCCAACTTTCCAAAATCACCAGGCTAAGTATCAGCTCTGCATAGTCCAAGGCAGACTGTCTAATACAGCATGAAGCTCAAAGCCGTGATTTCACATGGAAAGAGAAAGCTGTTCAGGAGCATCTGGGGGAGAGGGCTTGCAGAGGAGGACTGCGCTACAGGTATTGGGAGGCTGCAGCACACGGGCAGAGCTGGACCAGCAAAGACTGAAGGGCAGGACTGTTGAAAGATGCTTTGGGCTGGAAGAGTCACAGATTGGAATGGAGGGCACAAGCTGAGCTGCATGGATGACATTGCCACAGTTGCTGTCTGCAATAAATGTGGATCTTGCCTCTGCCCTTGGTCCTCAATGCCTCCTGCCTCTGCCCTCATCCTCAATGAGCCATGGTTGGTTGGTTGGTTGGTTGAAGCAATTTTGAACCCAAGGGTAAAGCTGGATCTGCCTGGAACAGTGCTACTGTCCACACACTGGGTGACCTCATGCATGTATACACCAGGGAGGTACATCCACCATACAGTAATGACCCAGGACCTGCAGCTTTAAACTCCAGCTCAAAGTGTTGCATCAGGTTATGTAAAGTTCAGTTGCATCATGCACTGTTGCACAATGCAGCCTGATGGCAGCATGCCATCTTCATTCATCAATCAGGTCTCATCGGCCGCAGCAAGCTGGTCAGGAGAGAGATGTCTGCTCCTCAGGGTACCCCAGTGTGGGAAAGCCTCTCCCAGATCACCACACCCTCCCAAAATGTGCAGGGGGAGTTGCCACCCAGTTCTCTGTGGTATTTGGCACAACAGCAGTACAAATGCCCAGTAGGTGAGCAAGACATGAGCTGCCCAGGTGGCCTCCTCTTGACCAAAGCTGAGACCGTGTCTTTCAAGTGAGACCCTCTGCAGGCAGTGGTCCACAGGAAACTCTACCAGGCAAAATGTGGCATTTCAGAGCCCAGGATCCACCTCGCCATGGTGTATCAGTGTGGCACCTCTTGCAGGTGGTCTTGGTCAGTCCAGCCCAGAGCTGAACCCAGCTGATATAGCTGGTGTTCTAGGCATCGCTGCCAGGATCTGCAGAATGCATCTGCAGATCAGCCAAAGATAGGGCACTGCACCAGCACTGCCCCACTCTAGCAATTCAAGCCATGGACTAATGGGAAAGATGATGAGTGGCCCTTCAAGGGCCAAAGGTGACAAGAAAGCAGTTGGAAATCACAGACCACCAGGAGCATACTTGAAGTTCAAAGGAAGTTTGCGTTTATCTCCAGAGAGCTCCTGATCAACACCCCTCCCTGGATGTGCCGGGCCACCCATGGTGGCAGGCTCAGCAAAGTTCAGTGGATTCACTGCTATTGTGTGAAATGCTGCCTTCTTGCCAAACGGCGCCCCTCCTCTGCTAAGAGCGCAATCCCGCGATGACCCACTCCAGGGCGCGGCACTGCAAGCAGTGGCCCATCCACCAGGATGAACTGGATGAAAGCCCTACAGCATGGGAGGATCTCTTCTGGGAGGGGTGTAGGGACACCTACCTCTGCAGAGAGGTGCTCTGTCCCCCTCCAGTGGCAGAGTCCTACAGGAATCAGCCACCAGGCTTCGCCTGCCCAGCTCACCCAGCCACAGCCATCTGACGCTTTCCATAGCAGAACGTGGCCATTTGCAGCCATCGGGCAATGCCACACATCATAGCCATGGTGGGCTATGAAGCCACCAAGGCACTGTACCAAGAAAGTCTTTGGCAAGAAAGGTGCCCTGGCGTGTCCAGTAGCCAGTGGGAGACCTCAGTCAACCAGACCCTGATCCTGTGCAGATCTTGCCATCAGCAAAGGCATACAGACCTTCATGGCTTTTATATTTACTTTTTAAAAATAGTTTTTTGACTTCTGCTTCTTCTCTGCCCAGATACTGTTGCTAGAAATGGAGGAAGGAAATCCCCAGCGTCTCTGCATACATTTGGTCTTGCATTTGCCATGCCTGCAATTTCCTTGTGGAGCTGTAATTGAGCAGAGATATGGACTGGTTGTCTGCAAGCCTACCTGCCCCTGCAGTATGTGTATCTCCATGGGGATTGTCCCAGCTCTTGTGGATGACCACAGGAAAGCCCAGTGCTACAGGGATCTTCCAGATTTTGGCATGGAGATGATGCTCAGGTTATTTTCCTAGAGCTGTTGCTGGTAAGATGCTAACACAGCACAAGACATGGACACAGGACATTCCCTGCAGACCAGATCAATTTCATGCAGCAGGAACATCCTCCAGCGTGGGAATGAATTTGGCTCAGGGAGGATGAAGGTGAGAGGTCTGGGAAGATAAAGGAGCCTGACAGGCTGGCATGTCTTGTGATTTTCCTCTGTGCAATGACAGGAAGAAAACACATCCACACCCTCATGACTGATTTTATCACCAAGATATTGTACACAGGAGCACATGCTGAGGAAGAGAGTTACAACCAAGCCACAGCCCAAGTCTCCACCAGCTGTTTGCTCCCTCCAGGAAAGTACTCTGCAGTTGAAACCTGGCTTTGTCAGGTTTGCTCAGGCTGTTGAGTAGGACAAGGGTTTAATACCAGTCAGTCAGTGGTGAACTGTGAGGGCAGACTGAGCTGGACAAGGGCATCGAGAATTTGTTGGACCTACTGTGACCTCTGCTGGCTTGGTCTGAAATTGGTGTGCTGGTTGGCCTTGTCTCACCAGAGTGTGGTGGGAGCTGGTCCCCCTGTGGCAAGGCTCTCTGGAGCTTCCACACTGCAGTCCCTAGGGATCACTGCCTCCAGTGAAGTCTTAGCTCTCGCTCCTGATGTAAACATAGTGCAACATCCTCGACACCTCTGTAAGGAAAATTGGCCCCTAATCCTCATGACAACATCTTTCTGAGGTCCCTGGGCATGCCAAGTTTAAGCTGTGATCTCCCCAGAAAACTGTGCAGGGTCAGGGAGTGCCATATTGAGACAGCAGGCTCTGTGAGGCTGTGGTGTCCTGCTCCAAGTGGACTGGTGGTTCCTGGGTTTCCAGCACAGGCCTCCCCCTTCCTGCTACTCGTGTGGCCATCAGTAGGCTGTGCTATGGAAGGGACCCTCTTGTGGAGGATGAAAATGATGCCCTGAGTGACTGTGACCATGAGAGGCCATGGCAAGTGCCTGCTTGGGTCTGCTATAGATGAGCCTTGGAAAGGACACCCCACTGGGCTGAGCAGAACAGCTCACTCCCTTCAGAGCTGTTATCTCAGGGTCTGTGTCTTGATCAATTTTTCTCCAACAACAAAGCTACTTTAAAAGTTTCTGGCCTTTCCTAAACCTGGCTGCCTGTTCCTGAATCCATGCTGCAACGTTGTGCCTTCTCAGGGGCATATTGATGATAAATTCTCCTCAGCAGCAAAGCTGTTTAGGAAGCTCCTGCCCTAGCCTTGTGCTCCGGACCTTGCACAGTCCCTCACCTCCTGTGGTGCCACTACATCGATGTACTTGACCACAGAGACAGCTCATTCATTGAAAAGGTTTGGGCTAAAATTTAAAAAAAAAAAAAAAAGCTTCTAAAGTTAAAGCAAGTTTTGTGCTCCTTTGCAACCTTCTCTGTGATCCAGCTTGCAGATGACAGCAGTAGCTCAACTGAAGGCACAGTCAACCTCAGCACAGGGGACAGAAATCACTGCCTATTTTTGCTGCCAGGCAAACTGCAGCTCTGAACTTCACTCTTGGGGTTTTGGGACCCCAGAAGAAGGTGTTTCTTTGCTTCTCTTTAGATCAGGGGTTTGATTTTGCCTATGCAGGCAGAGAGCAGGAAGCTTTCTGTTTTAAAAGAAATCTGAGCTTTCAGTTTAATCCAGTGTTTTTAGGAATGCCTGGATCTTAATCCAAGCCTGGGGTTTGGACTGTTTTAAATGGATGTTGTGTGACATTTCAGAGCTAGTTGCATTTAATTGGTGATTTAAAATCTGTTACCACTGCCTTGTATTAAGTTTTAAACTACAGTTTGATGAGAAACACTGAAACATACTCACTCACAAACTCCTCTCCAACCTTTACATATAAAAAAAAAAAATATGGAGGGAGAGAGAGGCAAAATCATTACCAAACCAGCAGGGTGCTAAACCTCACTCTGAAAATAAAAAACAGAGAGTTATTGGTAGTGACACATTTAAGTGTCACAACTTATTCCCATAAAAGATACTGCAGAACTAGTTTTGGCTTGTGCTTTTTCCTAAGCAAGTTATCTCATCTGCAACAACACAAATGCTTATTGTAGCAGCACTTTTTCAGTAATTAAGCATTTCAAGATCCATTCCTCCTGCAGCACCAAACAAGACTGAATGATCATACAGCTTCAGAGTTTTGCAGTAATCTGACCTCTCGTATAATCCAAATACTCTTCATCATAGCGTGCACACCTTCCCTGGGCTGTTTGTTCCTGATAAACATAGGACAGATTCTTACCAATGCTGCAATATGTACTGAACAAACATTGTATCATGATCTAAAAATAAAACCTGGTGAAATGAAAAGCTGAGACATTTAAAACCCTCTATAAGACATTCCTGGGCTATGGAGATGTCTTTCAAAAAGCCAAGACATGCAGACAAATGACACAACACATCCTTATCAGACAACCTTTGTCCTAACCCATCAGACTGCTTCCCTCTCATATGATGTATAGTATGGACTTGTGGACTTGACCTAATTGTGATGCTTTAGTAAGAGCCTAGCCTTTCTTTAGCAAAGGGGATTGTCCACATAGACAAGGGGAAGTGATTGGTACACCTCCAGATAATTAACAGTGTCACTGAAGAAAATATTGACAGCGCTGAATAAATGATGGTGAAAACCACTAGGCAGAAGGTTTTGTTATTATCCTTCCTAATCAAATCCTATTATTGCATTTGGGTAGCAAAACCACCTAGAAGATTCCAAATCCCATCCTTAAGCCCAGTGTGCAAGACTGACATATGTTTGCCAAAAGCTGAGATCTGCTCCAAGCAACACATTAACTGAGGCAGACAAACGAATGAAGAGCATAAGATGGGCAAGGTGATGACAGAGGGAGTTCCCAAATATGTGCTGTGCCCCACCACAGGGAAAGCTGAATTTTCCAGGTCTGAAACAAAACTTGTACCATCGAGGGAGCTATGGTGATTGTGACTGTGAGAAAAACTATCATGCAATATCAGCCTTGACCTCACCGAAGCAAAACCCTCTTAGTCCCTGAGGCAGGGTGGAGTGAAGCAAGATAACTTAAGGAAAAAGAGATTCAAACACTCCCAAAACAAGAGCCTCAATAACAAGCGAAGAGTGACTGAGCAGGAAGGCAGTTGCGGGCTTTGCCGTGGGCTGCAGGCCCAAAGCTGGAAAGTTCCTTTCAGTGTCCATATAAATATTTCTGTAAGTTATTTTTAAGTGTGTGTTTTGAAACTGAAGTATATTTAGACTAGTTAAATGAAAATGTGGTTTAAAGGAAGCTGCTTCTTTAGAAATTTCCCACACTGGGGAAGTCTGCTCAGCCGTGCTCGGCCCATGCCAGGGCTGTTCAGTGCCGCGGGCAGCCCTGCAGGCCAGCTCCGTGTGGCAGCAGTGGCACTGCGGGGCAGGAGGAAGGCCACCTCTCTCACTGGGGCACTGGCACCAGCCCCCTTGTTGGCACAGGAACACTGGCAGCCCACACCAGGTTTCCATGTGGAAAGGTAGTCCTGGCATGCCAGGAGTGGGGTAAGATATGTTGTAGCACATGAGAGAGAGAGCAAGGGGAAAGGAGGAAATCCTGGATTTGGAGAAAGCCAGCTTTCTCCTTTCCTGTGAGCCATGGTCGAGTGACTTTCCCAGGGCGCAACAGGGGTCATGACAATAGTCTCTTCCCAACGCAGCACAAATCTGGGGTACTCATCACGTGTGGTCTGATCCCAGAGCACTTGCCACAGAATCAGGATGTTGTTTTGGCCAGGCTCCAACCTGGCTTGAGCGGCCAGCACCCTTTTCACAGAAGCCAGAGATCAAAAAGTTCATGAGATGGACGGCATAGTCCCTCTGCCTGGTTAGAGGAGATTGGCCACCTAGGGCCACAGCATGCCATGTTCTACTTCTCTGTTTCCCTGAGGGAGTTTTAATGTGCGGCAAACTTATGTTTCCCTGAGGGAGTTTTAATGTGCGGCAAACTTATTTTTCCTTACACATCCCAAGCCATTCTGCAGTACACATAGACAGCTTTCTGTCCCACCCCAGAGTGAACAGCTCTGCAAATAGTGATAAAGTCCTCCTACCTGTGCTTAAGGCTGAAGGAGGAACACAATCATTTATGGACTAGTTTATATTAAATAGTGCTGGGAGTGACATCATGTAGAAAACGGCTTTTTCTTCCATTTTTTGCTTGTATTATCTGTCATCTTATGAGCAGAATTCTCACAAGCTTTCCTGTGGATTTCATCTGGCTGGGTTGATTTAGGAAAAACCTTTTGAAGCTTTTGCACTCGTGCCTGCACAGTTGGATGACTTTTCGGGGGAGTTCTGGGAAGTGCACATCCAAGAAAACCTTTCCAGGACTCTGATTTTCTTTTCCAGCTTTTATAGATAGTCCAGCTGGAACAGCAGCATCGTGTATGCTATAGTTTAGAAATCTGACCTAGTTCCTTTAATCCACACTAGCCATGGGAACTCTCAGAGGGCTCAGAAACTGTGTTCAGCCTCACCAGGTCACTTGCAACACATGCTTTAAAGAAAAACTTTCATCCAAAAGTGAAAACATCCTTTGATGGATATGAAATTAATCTAAGATAGGGGCAGAGGAGATTTTAGGCTTAAGCAGCGGTAAAAGTATTATAAGTCTTGTTTCTTCTGCGGATAAATGAAAGTTAAACTCTGTGAGATGCAGCTTACATCACCCATGAGAGCTTTCTCCAAGGGAAATCCAGAAAACAGAGCAAGAGGTGTATCTACTAAATACAAATGCAGGATTAACAGCAACTGACCCAATGGCAAGACCCCAATCAAGCTGTTGAAATGAAATATAAAGTTTGCAGTAAGTCCCAGGTTCCCTGTTTGCTGTGCTGTGTATCCCCAGTGCTGGAGAGGCAGCATTCCCCAGCTGGTGGGAAGGGAATGGAAGGGGAGGGGGAGGGTGGGGAGGGAGAGTGAGACCGCCAAAATGTTATTTAATTACAAATAAAAGCAATGTTGCTTCCTTCTGCCTCTCTCCCAGTGCTATCCTTAGAGGGCCAGAAGTCACCTCTCTGAACACCATTTCTCTTCCCAAAGTAATCAGTCAAGCATTTTGACGTTCCTTTTATTTTTTTTCCCTCACACACAAGGGCTTATTTTTTTTCTCCCTCTTTTTCCCAATGAGGGCTTACTCCTTGCAACAGGAAAAGGCTGAGAAACTCATTTCTAGGTGCCCTTTTCTCAGTATAAGCAGAGGTTTTTATAAACAATATTCATGGTCCGTTTTGAGCCTGTTTTCCTCTTACAATGATAGCTGCCACTTAAAAGGAGGAACAGACCTGCTCTCCCTCTAGTCAAAGCCAACGACAACATTTCTTATCCTAAATCACCCTCATCTTTTCCTTCTCTCATAGAACTGCTTTTCCCAGGCTCCCAGCCTTTCTCAGTAGCCGTGCCCCAACCCCCTCTGTTTCTTTTTTACCAGAGCTGGAGACTATACTCCCTTCCCATGAGAAAATGCCACTATAATATTTGCTGTTTTTTCTTTTTTTTTTTCCCCTCTTCCACCCCACTCCCGTTTTTGTTTCCTTTTGACCCCAGTGACACACCGGCAAGAGCTTTCCAGCCAGCCATGCCCACTGATAGTGAGTGTCCTGGCCGAGCAACTAAAGCCAGCTGATTTAAAACAAAGTCCTCTGAACTGATGGCTTGACCAGTCCCTTGCCATGCACCTTCCTCCACATTGGTTTGTTTCTCTGGGCCTCAGGGTCCAGATGTTCCCACCACCCTCCTCATGCGTCCTTTGGAGCAGAGATAGCACTGTCACAGAGGGGAAACCTCTGAGCCTCATCAGCAATGTTGAAAATGCATTTTGAATGCAGTCTTCATCACAGAGTATCCCGACAGCAGTGACATACTCATCTCATTGCTTTGATCAGGCCACTCAAGAATATCAAGTATACAAACAGGACATTTGCTGAGGTCAGCTAGGAACATTTAAGAGCTAGTCACTGCCTGCCCTGTAACAAAATTCCTGTTCATTTTCAGGGAAACATTTACAGGATCACTGGAGTTTTGTTTTGCTTGTTTTTAGGCAATGGGAATTTTGGTTTTGTTTCCTTGGTTTCACATACAGCCAAAGGGCTTTTCTGAAACAAAACCATTACAACCTACAAAAAGATGGGCCCACGGGACATTCTGACTGTCAAAAAGCAGAAATATTATACTAACAGTAATAATTTGAATCATGAGAGCGTTCAGGGTGAGATGGCTGAACAGAAACAAACAAAGGTGGGTTTTGGAAAGACGTGTAGCTGCTGCTGCAGCTGCAGAGCTGATGCTTCTTTTGGATCCCTGGAGTCAGGAGAAAACCACCCTGAATCCAGGTCATAGCATCACTGTAAGTGTTCATACACATGTACCTGTGCAATGCCACCATTTGGCTGCAGTGAAGAGGAACCCAAATATTCCCATGCATGGCCGCACTCTCCAGAGGCGGCAAGCCCGTGGGGCCAGCCAGGCATGCATTTTTCCCCACCTCCCTCTTTTTCAAAGGGTCCTTTCTTATCATCCCCCCCTCCCCACTCAACCTCCCCATTTCCACATGTTACTGGCATTCAAGGCAAATATTTCTCCCAGACTCTTTGGTCTGGTGTGTCCCCCCCGGCTTTTAGGAGGCCCCTTTATCAGGCAAGACCACGGCGAGCCAGGCAAACATTACCTCAGGGGCACCGTGAATCGGGGCTGGGGGTGTGAATAGGCCCCACACATTCTCTCCAGCCTCTTCCCTTTCCTATAGCAACCAAGTTGGGAGCAGGCAGGTCACACAGCCCCTCCGCTGTGTGGAGAGCCCTGCCGGGGCCAGGGGGGGGCAGCCATTTGGTGGGAGCGGGTCACAGGGGGACGGGATTGGGAACAGGGGGCATGGGGGCAGCCCTCAGCCCTGTGCAAATATGGCAGGGGGTGCCCCGGCTTCCTGCTCCGGGCCTGGCCCATGGCTGTGCCCCACCTGCTGGCGCCTGGCTCTCTCTCTTCCCTGTTAACCAGCCATCTTTTCTGGCATGAAAGCAGAGCTGCCCGTCTCCACCCTGGCCTTTTCTGCCCTTCATAGAGGAAAAAGGAAAACAGCCTAACAAAAAATCCTCTGTGTCAGCCACAGATCCCAGAGGAGAGCACCAGGCAAAAGGGAGGGAAGGAGCAGGAGGAGCCTGGCAGGTCTTTCCACAAGCAGAAGTTCCTCCAGAAGTCTTAGACAGGGACCCTCTGCCAGCAGACCCAGCACACTGTGTGCAGGGCATGAGCCACTGCTCAGGTGAGGCATCAGGAGATGCTCCAAGACAGACCAAGGGATGGTGCCTGCCTCTCCTCACCAAGCCCTGCATCTCCCTGACAGACTTCCCTGGAAAGCTCCTCAGCCTTGGTGCACACAGCAGCACCAAGGTGGGACACATCTTCCTGTGCCACCTGGATTCTGCATGTGCCCAGGGGCTGGCATCAGGTGTGCCTCTCACCAAATCTCAAAGCAGTGTAGACCTCACTTCCGCAGTCCCTTCATCGTGTACGTGAACACCAACTCCCTCACAGCACCCCCAAGGTTTCCCACAGCCCTGTGCATGCATTTTCCTGCTCCTTTCTCCACCACAGGGCTCTGTGCAGTTTCTTCCCAGGGGAATTTGCAGTGCACAGACCATGCAGTGCTTAGCTAAAGATACCAAAGGACCATCTGTCCTCTCACTTCTGACCTCCCAGAGGTCACCCCTCTCTTGGCACACTTCCCACTGTGAGTGTGGAGATAGGGTCTAAACACAGCTGCACAAAAGGATGAGATCTCCCCCAGCCTTATGAAACTCCATGTCTGGGTGTCCTCAGGGACAGCAGACATGGCACACACCCTGGCATGCATGACCAGAGACAGCACTGATCAACAGCATAGAAATGTGAGGCAATACACTTTTTCAGAGGGAAAAGGGAAGAGGATGACATTTTGGCTTTGTAAAGCTTTCCCTTGCAAAATATTTATGATCTGATGTGACAGGGAGAGTCATGGGTAAAACTCTAAGTGCAACAGCAGCTTTCCTGTGGCTCCACACATAAGGAACAATCACAGCTGTGCTGAGTCAAAGTGAGCAGCGATCTAGCCAAGTGCTCTGTCTCCAATGCTGTCTGATAGATGCCTGAGGGAGAAGAAGAGAAGAGCAGGCCAACAGTGATATTGCCTCTGCATGCTCTTCCAGGCTGATTGTAGCTCAGGACTTCTTGAGACAGAGACTGATTTCATAACTAAGAATCCTTGAGGGACTGTTACTCCTTGTGTCTGATTAATCATCATCACAGGAATAACAGATTTTTAGTGTTCACTGCATCCTGATGCTTACCCATCAACCCTCTTTGCTTTTGTGTGATACTGCCTTCCCCAGGCACCTTCAATTAACAAAAAACCTCCAACCAACCAACTAAAGAAACACCAAACCAAACCAAAAACATGAAGTAGGCAATGTTTCTTTTGGGAGCATGGTGTTTTTTGGGATGCCAGACCAGATTCTTTGGCCCCAGACTCCTGCTTAGATGTTGGATACACCCATCCAAATAATGGGATGCACAGGCATGTGAGCTCAGTCCAGTGTCTTTTCCATCATGCCCAAGTAATGGTGCATGTAGCCGTTCCATGCCAGAGACATGGCTCCTGGGGTTGATATTGTCCTTAGCTGTTTGGGACAGCTCCTGCCTCTGCCAGGGAGCTCTTCCAGGAGCTCCTGCAGCCTACAATGGCACCACAAATTCAGAAAATTTTTTCCTCACTTTTACTTTGCTCTCCTATTTTATGTTCTGCAGCCCTTCCCCTGCCTTTCACAGAGGATGGTCATGGATAGATGCAATCCTTTCCTTAGGTTCAACTTAACCAATCAGAGAGCTCTCAAGCCATCACAGGGCTCCCAAGTCTAAAACCAGAGATATTGAACAGGACTTGGTCTTCCAGGAGAGAAATGAGGGTAGATTGTAGAGGTGTAGAGGTGTAGGCATGCTCAGGTACCAGCAGCACTATCTGAGAGATACTAGTCTAAGCTTTGAAAGTCTAAGTCTCAGAAAACATCACAGGAATGATCTTTCATTGTACCCTTATATTGTTTGCCCCTTCATTAACCAGTCTGACAGTAGGAAAGATTTTCCCTCTATCATACCTCAAATATTCCTGGACTCTTATGTGTGCTAAGCCTCATACCAGCTGGAGATTTTCCAAGACCTGTGGTTTTACTCCTAAGTATAGAGGGAAACTGTCAATTTGAATTCTTCTATGTTTCCAAAATGAATGTGTTGTGGTTATTTTACTACCATTTTTTAATGTCATGGTAGCAGCCATGAGGCACTATGAATTGTACAAATGGTGAGGAAAGAATGGTCTTCCCAAAATCCTATGTGATTCACGGAGAATTAGGATGCTGACAAAAGGTGGGTAACAGGGAGTAGTAGGCCAGGAAAGTGATAGTGATGGTGACTAACATCCTGAAATCCAGGAGCCATTTAGACTCTCCTACCCACGCCTGAGACCCTCTGACACTCTTGTGGTTTCACAGTCATATATTCCACTTTCTAAAAAAGCTTTCGCTCTCCCCCAACGTTTGTGCAAGGCCCACCCAAACAACGGAAGAAATTCACTGACCAAAAGAAAACTGATTGCACACAAAGTGCTGACACACACACCGCATGACCCAGCCAGGAGCCGAGCATGAGCATTCTCCCCTGCTCTTGCAAGCTTCACAGCTCAGCAAGGGCATGGAAATAACTACGCAAGAGGAGTGAATTTTTATGTGGATAGTGCCCCCTTCAACAAGTTGCTACGTCCTCTGCTGAGAGATAACTGGGTCTATCTCAGGGCATTTTGGTTGTAGGTAAAATATCTGATGCCTTTTATTGGACCAAGGGTAGAGAAAATGCCTCCTTGGAATTTCCTCCTTGCAGAGCCACTCTCTTGCTCTATGGGAAGAAGTCTGTCTCCGTCCTGACATCCATAGCCATTCCCACCATGTGGCAAGGATTGTCCTTTCCAGGCAATGGAGAAAACCAGGCTTTTGATCGTACACTGAAGACACTGCTCATAATATCACAAGGAAAAGGCTGGGGGAGAGCAAAGAGCACAAGCAGATTGCAGAGTCCAAGACCTGCTCCTCACAGACCTCTGTGGGCTTCAGGATAGTGGGGATATAAGAAGGACCAGTTCCTGTGCCAGAGAATGTGGTCTGGCAGACTTTGGGCTGTGGCCTGCAATCCCAGCTCCACAGGGTAACATGACAGGTGAGTTACCAGATGTTATATCAAGCATGAGACACAACAGGGCATAGTAATACCCTCCAACATCACCCTGACTCACTCCAGAGCAGGACACTGCCTCGGTGTAGAATTATTGCACCATGAATCCAAGCTCAGGCTACATGGGACCACAGGGAAGGGTTTCTGTTGGTTCCTAACCCCCAAGGAGGCTGGAAGTCAACACTGAGAAGGGTTAACCATCACTATTGCATATGGCTCAGCACACAGAGCCACCCACATTCCTTCTCTCTGACTCCAGGGCAGAAATCCAGGTATGGCCTGGCAATCGATTGTGTTATCTGGGTTTAGGATATTGGCCAAGTGGTGGATTTGGTGCATTGGCCATGCTGCAGACAGGGCTCGCTGTTCACAGTGCAGCAGGGAGAGCGTGCTGCTAAAAGGGCACCAGCCTCAGCGAGCTCTTGCCACCAAAAAAACCTTGAAGAAGGATTCTGATGGAAAAGGCAACTCCCAGCACCAGCCAAGTGGATCTGCTGGCAGGCTCTTTGTCTTTGCAAAGCTCAGAGTCAATAAGGGAAATTATCAGAAGAACTGAATGGTCAGATGATGCTCCATCCTAACACAGAGGTGGTACCAGTCACAACTATTGTCCAGAGCCATACAGAATCTTCGCACATCCCTGTTGTTCTCAGCTTTTGTCTCTTCACCAGGTATTCCCACAGAAGGGAATCCTAATCAATTTAGGATTAAAGCACTGGGCTCAGGTCTCCCTCCTCTGCATGTAGCAGGTAAAGCCCTCCTTGCCTCAGTCTCCCCTCCAGAACTCAAAGCTGACAGGCCCCTGCCCCCTTTACCTGGGGTGATGGGAAAAAAAGAAGATCTCATCTGCTGAGAGCTGTGTAGGCATCAGCCCCCATGCTTCCTGATGGGGAGCAGGTTAACACGTAGTTTGTGCGTCATGTTTGCAGTTTATTTAAAATCAAAGACAGGCACGAGAATAGCAGGGATGCGTTGGCTAAAGGCCACTTATCCTACCACCCCCATGTGTGTAAAGTCTCCTATTGAGGCATCTGTGCATCCCCAAGGACACATCCTCTGCTCCCAGACTGTGGGCACAGCATCTCTTTCCAGCTGCCTCCTGCCCCCCAGCCCTGCAATTGCCTGTGAGTAAAATGGAGCTATTATTGACACTTTTTAAAAAAAACCCATTTCCCAGAAAAGAGAAAAAAAAAAATCCATGTTAACAGGAGCCTTCGGCAAGGCACCCACCTTTGTCTTCCTGCCTCATTGCCACCCACCCAAATCAGCAAGAGCAGTGGGTGGCATTTACAGAATATCTCCCTGCTGAGAAGCAAAAGCACTAGGAAGGTGGCCCAGCTACCAGAATGGGAAATGCAGTGGTCTGAGAGCACTTGGCCCCAAATTGAAGTGGTTTATTTCTGGTAACTCAGTCACAGCAGCTTCCAGTAATGCTCATAAAGCTCCTTTCCGCTCGGGAGACAGTGACTTCAAGGGCCATCTCAGCTAGCGCTCTAGTCTGGCTTCCCTTAAAGCATGCTGGGGGTAAGCTGAAATCCATGAGGGAGCTGAAGCTGACCAAGACTCCACGTGGGGGACACAGGAGATCACTTAACAGAACCCACAAGGCACTTCTACAGCATGAGTGTTGACGAGCCAACCTCATATGGTCTGGCTAGCATCCATGTGTTTAGAGAAAAAGAGTGCAGGATTATGAAGATTTCCAGTTCCTGTCATTCCCAAGATCTGCCTTATCCAGGTAGGAACTCCAAAAGACCTGCTCTGGACAGGTTGCTCACATCACCTCATTCCCACCAAGCCTAAGACAGGGCAGTGTTAGCTGGCAACAGCAGTGGCTTCTCTGTACATCTGCTCTAGACCTAATGATGTCTGGCGTTTGCACTGTCCCATGGGGAAGCTGGGATGTTGCCTGAAAGACATCTCTTGGGGAAGCTGCAAGAACAAAACCACAGCACATCAAAGCCCAGCCTTCATATGCAGATCCAGCGACTTCATGCCGTAAGAATGCCACCAGAGCTGCACCAAGTGAAGGGAAGCTGAGGAAGGCATGGTCCAGCCAGCTACCACAAACCACTCTTTTGCCATGCCAGACGCCATCACGGATTGTTGTCCTGCTTGTCGCCAAACCGAAACATGAGGTTCCATCTATCATGGTGCCCTGCCTCCCAGCCCCAGTGGAAAAGAGCGACAGGGTCATAGAACATCAGCTTCAACAAAACATAACCTCTGCTCCCCACGGCACCCCTTGCTCTGGAGTTTCTCCTGACTGCATGTCCAGCTACCTACCATTACCACAGCTGGGCACTCAGCCCTGAGACCCTGATTCTGGCTCCAGTGGCTAAACAGCACAACCTGGGGCACTTTATAAAGCAATGGGCTAATGCTCTTCTTGGTCATTAAAAATATATCGTGTTCTTGCTGGCCACATTATTTGCTAGTTTCAAGAGTTGCACAATCACCCCTTTTATCTGCCTGGAGTTTGGCCCTTTTGCATTTCAGCCTGTGTCCCATTCACCTGGAGCTGAAAGCTGTGCCACACCAAAGCCTCTCTACATCTCCCTCCAACATTTATTCCACCACAGTACTGCCCTTATTTCCTTTTCAACCTACTAGGTAGGCAGCAGTGCCCCCTTGTTTGAGGCCATGCACTTGCCACAGTAAATTGCTCCCTGTTTTGCCTCCTGTCCTGTCATTTTGGGAGTCAGAGCTGGCCATGCAGCACAGAGACAAAGAATGATGGAGCAGCAAGGAAAGACAGAACCTCTGCCCATGGAAAGCACACCCAATGAGTACACACAGCTTGACCTCAGCAGCATCCCACTGTGTGAACAGACACATGCAAACACAGCAGCAATGCACACACAGCTGAGCACTGCCGTCCAACACCAGCACACTGGCTCCAGAGCACAGCTCAAGGGATCTGACCCTGAACTCCCAGATGCAGCTTCCTGGTTATCCCCTCTCCTAGGGGCTACCCAAAGCACTTGTTCATCTTCCAACCCAAAAGTCAGGGCAAGGAGTATCAAGGAAGTTGTCCCAGCAGATTCCTCTTCCCACTCAGGTAGGCAAGCATTGCCAGTTTTCTGGGGTCAGCCAGGAGCTGTTCCTAGCACAGGGAGTAGGGATCTCATTCCCAGCTGATGTGGAAATGATGTGGATCAGCTGAGAGCCCATTTCCACTCCCTCTGCTGCTTCAGGCTGTGATCTGCCCTTTCTTTAGTCATTTTAATGACTGAGACTATCTGAATTTCCTGCCAAGTTTCAATCACAGGCATGGAGAGAGAGAAACACATGCAGTAAAGGGGAAAGGTGAGCAAGGCAAAGGGAAGGGGAGATATATTATCTTTAGCACATCAGCCTGGGAGAGAAGGTCCTAAGGAAATGAAGGCAAGAAAAGCAATATATGCTAGCAATGGATGACCTTTCCCTCAGGCCAGCCAAAGACCAAAGCTGGGCAGGGAGATGAGGTGCTGCAGTAAGGGAGAAATACAGCTAAAGAGCAAAAGACCCCAATATGGAAGGATGAGGAAGAGAGGGAAAAGGTGAATGAGGATGGAAGCATCTCCATCCTCCACACAGACTCCCAGTAATCAGGGGTATGTAGGAGCCTTCAAGCTCTAGACAAGTGAATTAGTGCTAAATTAACAGCCAGTAGAGAACAGGTGGTCAGAGCAGCTTGGATGCAGTGCAGGCTTGCAAAGCGCTTGCTGATCACTAAAGTTCATAAACACAAGAGCCCTGTGGTGCCTCTGAGTACCAGTGGTCCTCTCTCTGGGAAGCCCAGTCACTACAGCACTTGACCTAATACATGATATTTTCCAGTAAAGGTATTTTCCCTTCCTGTCTGTGCCTCTGCCTCACAATTCTGCAAAGGAAAATGCCAGCAGGCATGTAGCCATGCTATGTGTGCCCCAACAAGGCCAGGAGCATGCCTGTCCTTTTGGTTCCTTATCTGTTGCTCACCCTAAACCAGGATGTTGCCTCTGTCTGCCAATGGCTGCGGGTGAAGCTGGCTCAGGCTTCTCAGTAAGGAACCCAAAACTTCTTCTCATACCTCTCCACATCTCTGATCCATTCATGCTACTGCTTCTACCACACTCAGTTTGCACTCTGGGGAAGTGAGCCTTGAACTTGTCCTATGCTCCTGGAGTGACCTAATTGTCCCAGGTATGTGCTGGAAGTGCTCTCCCAGGTCAGTTTTGCTTGTCACTGTGGTGTTTGCCAAGCCAGGGCTCAAGTGCAACCCAGCCTGGGCTTCCACAAACCACCTGCCTTCCCTCTGGGGCCCCACACCTCTGGCCTTCTGCAGCCCAGCACCTAAAAGAGAGCAGCAAAAGCTTTTTCTTGACTTTGGAGAGGGGAAAAAAACAGAGAAGGTGGTAAAATGAGAAGAGCTGATGGTACCTGCAGTGTCTTCTCTCTATGCAGCCTTGGTTCCTTCTGCTCTCAGTTCTGCAAATAGCAACAAACACTGTGCACTGGAATTACTGCTGATGTTTTAATTATTGTTACTAATAACACAGTTGATGTTAATAAAGAGTGCTTTCTGAGGAGTGGAGAAAAGCCCTACCGCAGATGCAGAGGAGAATGAAGTCAAGGAGAGAAACCTGGGTGGATATCCCACACCTGCACTCCCCACACCACACTCTGCCCCTGCGCCGTTGATCTCCCCCTCATCCCATGGTCCACCTGGTTCCTCCCAAAGAGCACTGTGGCATCAGGACAGAGTCAGTGTCCTGGGCTTCCTCTCAGCCTGCTGGGAGCCACCACGCTTAGTCTCACTTCACAGCAGTGCTGAGCTGGTGTGGAAACCACCGGGAATAGCCAAGGAGAGGAAATTAATTCTGAGGCCACTTTACCACAAAGCCTCAGAAGCTAATCAAAGAACTTTATTAAAAAATAATAATGGTGATAAAAAGAGAAAAAAGTAAGCCGCCTTGGAAGCCATTCAACTGTGAGCGGCTGGGAGCATGAGAGGCCTTTCCAAATGCAAACACAAACGAGCCTCCTCAGGGCCAAGCGGCGCTCAGGGCAGCAGGTTGCAGTTATCAGTCATGCCGACATCCAGCGCCAGACTATTTCTGATCAAAACCAGCCCCTGCTGGGAATAAAACACATCCTCTTGCCACTTTTTGCCAGGATCAGTTCCTGGCTGGACAGCAATGAATGAAAGCATTTCACAGAAGCTGGTGGTGCTTCTTCCCAGAAGTTTTCCCCTCTGAAGCCAGGGAATCCCCAATAGCATGCCTGAGGCTTACCCAAGTCCTGCTCTGTGGGCAAGCCGGAGCTCTTCCAGCACCTGGTGACGTGGCAAGACCAAGGCCATCTCAAAACTCTTCAATTTTTAAAAAGTTTTTTTTAAACAAGTGTTTACAAAGAAAGTATTGCTCAGAGAATCAGGGTGCACACTTGGGGTGCACTCCCCTTGATATCACAGAAATCAAGTGGGGCACGGTTGGCTATCCTCAGAAGTATTTGCACCTTGTAATTATATTTCCTAAACTCCCTCCTTGGTACTCCCTTCACTACCACTGCTAAGAAGAGTGAGAAGATGGGAAAGTACCACCAGTTCCCCTCTAGTCCATTCTCCAGCTGGGGGACAAAGCATGACTGAAATCCATTCAAACAGGGAACAGTCGGGCCCTTCCTGGGTATAAGGTTCCATGGACTCAGAATCTCCTGTCCCAACTATCTCTGGATGAGATCGATAGGAAACCAAACATCCTGTACACACACAGCATGTGGTACAGAAGGGATGTGAGCTTATTGCCCATTTCCTCTTGAGCACGTCTGCACCTGCCCTCAGTCCCGCTCCCAGCATGCAACAAGAGGTGCAAACAAATTGTCAGCTTATGCCGACCGCTTTGTTCCCCAGCTGGCCTCTGGGGAGCAGCTCCCCTCCCCTTTCCATCCTTCGGGCACAGTGGAATTGGGAGAAAGTGCTGCTCCTCTGCTCCAGGGAGAAAGGAAACCTGCAGCCCACACTGCTGCAAATACAGGAGTGCCTTTAAAGGAGTTTTCTCCCCTCCAGGCAGCATCCACCAGGCTCATCCCACAGCACCTTGCCAGTGTGGCAAGGAATTACTCCAGCAAGTGGGGTCATCCTTCTCCCCTGGTCCAGGGTCCTGGAGAAACTCATGGGGTTGCATGAGAAGGAGAGAGCAGAGGCATTTAGGGCAAGTGAGTTAACAGGCACTGAAAACCTGAGACAAACCCCTCAGCTAAGGGAAACAGGCACTGGGGTCCCTTGAGTATGTCATGACCACTATCTGTGAGGCTTTCTCCTGCAGTCTCTGTTTTCCTTTGGGCCAAAGGAAACTCCAGCATGAGTCCTTTTCTATGTCTGCTTTCCACCATGTGGTCCATTACACAGCTAGATGTCTTGGACATAAAAAGCAGCTCTCATGGATGAATTGACTGTACTGCCTAATGCTTCATCATGGCTGGGAGTTTTCATCTTGAGGGATAAGTTACAGAAGACACTTCACTGCCTCTTTTAGGTTAAACGAAAATCTCTCTGGGGCTCTCCTCGAAAATCAGTCATCTGGGAGCTGTGAAGTGCCCCCAGGGAGGCATAGGCAAGGCAGGGGAGCTCTGAAAAGGGAACAGAAAGGTCATCCACAGACCTGGAGTGCATCTCAAGCACTAATATTAAATAAACCCCATGATCAAATTCTCCCTTTGCCCAAGGACACCCTCACGAGGGAAAACACATGCTTAAGTCCTGGAGGAGGCACTGCACCAAAAGCCAGAAACTACTTTGCCTGCAGCCTACCTGCAGCCAGAGGAGATATTACACATTCACTGAAAGCCCACCAGGATTTTCCTTTCGTCTGCAGCTCACTCTGCTTGGCAGAAGGGGCCACGGTAGGGAGGCTGAAGCGGCTGCCACAGCCCCTCAGGCTCTTTGTGCCCCTCCACCCTTGTCCCAGGCTTCAGGAGATCATTATCAGTCGCAGGTGATTCCCGGATTACCTCTCACCACCCTTCAGGCTGCTGACATCGTTCATTCATTACAAGCCTCCTCCCTTCTCAGGGGCAACCTGGCTTTCCGGACCCCCCTGCAAGTTTGTCAGGGATGTCGGGACACAGAAGGAGTGGTGGAAGATATAACCAATAGCCCATGACGTGCTAATCCTGGGATTAGCCAGAGTTCAGAGGTTAATTGCAAAGGTGTGGAGAGGAAGAGGGGAGACCAGGGACCACGGGTAGACCCAAAATGACTCCTCTTCCTAAGGAGTAAGCCTGGCCCCAGGTGGGCTGCAGTTTCTGAAAGACAGTGTGAAGGTGGCAGTATTCTAGGAAGACACAATCTCCCACCTGTGGTCAGAAGGGCTCAAACCCCACAGTTCCTTACCCATCTCCAAGCCACTAAGCATCCCCAGGTCATCAAACCAGCACTGTCTCCCCCACAGGGAGGTTAGGAAACTAAACCCACTGGAGACTGTGCACTGCTCTAATATAATATAGGCTGTGCATGAACATAAAATGGGAATGTGCAGGGCAGCTATTTCAGAGGGAGGCGGCAGGATTTACAAATCTTCCCACCCAGACTGATTTCTCAGACATCTCCGTGGCAGACAGAGGCACCCCGCAGGGAGATCTGAATGGGCTTGCAAGCAGGAAGAAGCATAAACGCTTCAACCTCAATTCATTATCAGAAAACATCACTAATTTGCTCCAGCACAACCCTACCAAGTGTGGGTTTTTTTGCTTCCAAGCCATAAAGTGGCTATCTCTGCTGGATACAGCTCTTGGATTATGTAACTTTACCCACCTGTGGAGAGCTGCCTGGGTGCCCAAGTGTAGCAGAGGCAGCCCTGTGCTACCCATTGAGCCCTGCTGATCTCAAGGGCAAGAGGGGGAGAGCAGAGGGCCCCCCCTCAAGGTCTCCAGGCAGCAGCTCCTGTGGAGTCAGTGCTGCCGTGCTGCCGGCCCACCAACAGGTTCCTGGCATGTCCCTCGCCTGCCCCATTGCTGCTGCATCCCCAGGGCTTTCCTCTGGGATGTCATTAGTCAGAAACTGCAGCATATGACCACACATCTGGAAGGAATTAGATGACAAGAGCCTTTGCCAGCTGTCTTCATTTAGGTTTGTTCATACTTGGAAGCGCTCTGCAGCGTGATCTGTAAAATAAAAAGTTGTGCTGATTGACACGAGCCAAGGGTTTCCTCTGAGGCACTCCCTGCCCCCATCGCCTCTGCCCAGGATAACATTAGTACTTATTACATCCTGGAGGCCGACTGCATACTACAGAGGAGGTTGTGTAAGAATAATGGTGGCACAGCTGTTAACCATTGCCTTTCTCCATGTCGCAGCATGGCCAATTCCAGCATGGACAGGGACCCCATGGGAATGTCAACCCTAGCTGACAATTTGACAGACCACCAAGCATCACCACCTATGGGGCATCCAATGGGTCTTTGGGACAGCCCTGCTGGGAAGCCAGGGTCTGTCCTCACCTAATGCTGAGTGCTGTATTATGGGCATCCCATGGGCTATGGGGCAGGTGGTTCTTTGCCTATCCTTATTTCTGTATGTTTGGTTTCTCCAAACATACCTACCCCAGCGACCCCAAGCTCATGCGTTTCATTCTGCAGTGAGAGAGAGGAAAGCCCCCTACTGCAGCCTGGAGGGCTGGCCTCCCTCCAGCAGTTCCCATTGACCTCCATGTGCCAGACTGGGACAGCTGGACAGGTTGTGCTGTCTCCACTGTAAAGAAGGAGGTGAGGAGAAGGACGTCAGTGTTGTGGGACACATGAAGCACTGGGTAGCATAGCAGACACCATCCTGGCAATGGTCTGTCAGTGGGGTTGGGCACGTGCCCATGACCACAGTGCAGGCATTCCTTACCTGAGTTCAGTCTAAATATCCCAGATACTTGCAACACCACTGAGTTCAGGAAGGGCTGCAGAGCTCACTGGAGAAGCAGATGAGAATCTTGGGAATATCTCTTTTTCATTCCACAACCAATTTCCCATCTTAAACTGTTTTTGCAGGCTTGCCTCTGGGAGATTAACAAGGTCTGAGGTCAACCAAAGGAGGCTATCAGGAGAGTAGGGTCTAAGCTTCACTGACTCTTCATGGATTTGTCAACAGACTTTGGATCAGCTGTTCCAAATCTAATAATCCAAGTCCCACACACAAAGCAAGGGGCTGCTGGGAAAACGGCTGATCTTTTTTCAGGATCTCCCAGGGTTGGATTCTTCCCTCAAAAGATGAAGCAGAACAGGAGCAGCTAACCCCTGACACTGAGTCCTTCCCAAGAAACAGGATGCTGCTGTGGGGAGGGAAATGAGGAGGTGTGATGCTGCCAGAGTATGTACTCCTGTGTTCACACAGCCAGACAGGTACTTCCCTCAGCTTCTGTAGGGGGCCCAAAAGCATCTCACAACAGGGCCAGGGTGATTGTCTTGGCTGTGTGACATGTAATCTCCCAATGAGGCTGCCATTGCTGGGCCCTCGCCAAGGGATTGCGTTGCTAAGGATGTGGCTTCAATTAATGTATTTTCTTCCCCATTTTGTTTAAATTGGGGTTGAGCTGCTTCTAAACAGACGTGTTGGGGTAGCCAAATATTTGTGCTTTTTTGGCATCCATGCCTGGCTGAAGCTAAAATATTCTTTCCTTCTACAGGCAGTGAGTGAGAAGCTGCTCAGGGGATGCAGTGGGCACCCTCTTCGCAAACGCTCGGAGAATCACAATCAAACAAGTCCCTGCTACCACAATTTCTTATCTGCAGCCCTGGCATCTCCCACATCAGCTACATGCTACGGAAGTACGGGAAATATGAAAGCAGTTTCTCCCCTGGGAAACTCAGGAAAAGAGTGCCCAGCACTGGAGTGGGCAGGAGGCCAGGGAAGGATCATCCTTGTGCAGGAACAGCAAGCAAAGCCATCCTGCACTCACTCTGCTATCCTGTAGTCCACACTGAGAACAACCAGACAAGCAAACCCCCATCAGTGGGGTTCCACTGGCCCCTGTCAGGCCGCCCACAGCCCCACACAGCCCCAGACACCCAGGGTTTCTTCATGCCCCCACGCAACCAGGTAACTGTGTCAGGGCTTGTCCATTCTGCGGAGGGAAATGGCTTTGCAGATACCCTGAACTGCAGGAAATGCAAGGATGCACTATGAAGGAAAAGACACCACACCAGGGGGTGCAGCAAGGCCAGCACTTTCTGTCCCTGCGCTCACTGCAGGGACAGAACCCACAAACACAGCGAGGTCCTCAGGGACTTCCACCCACTCAGCGACATTCTCAGCCGTGGCTTGTCCAGGAATGCATCTTTGGAGACAATCTCCAGCTGCATGCAAGGCGGCTTCTCCGCACGCAAGCCCTTGAGCCAGGCTCTGGGAAATCCCCCTGCTCTGGGGCCGGGGCCCGGGCGCTGTGATTCAGAGGCAGGTGGCCTCAGGGACAGCTGACGTGCGAGCGCGGATGGAGGCGTGCTGAGGCTGCTGTGTGCCTCGGGAGCGGCGTGCAAACACCCCGCGACCCCGAGCAGCTTCGCCAGCCCGGCGTCAGCGTCACAGGCGCGGGGGAAGCCTCTGCCTGTCTGGTCCTTCGCTTAGGAGGCGTAAGGAATGGCATCGTGCAGTTTCCTTCCTTCCTTCCTTCCTTCCTTCCTTCCTTCCTTCCTTCCTTCCTTCCTTCCCAGACACAGACCTATCAGTGCTGTCAGAATATTTGAGTTGGGAAAGGGGCTGTCTCTGCAGACTTCAGCCCTCTAGCACGCTTGGCCAGGTGCAGGGTTAAACACAGCCCCTTGCCCTCTCAAGTGGTCTCACCAAAGCGCCCAGAGCCTGCCTGACACGCCACCTTGACTTTGCAATAGCCTAATGCCAGTGGAGAGAGCATTAAACCAACTGCTCTGGTGCAGCAACCTGATCCACCCCTACCCAGTCATGCACCTGGACACTCATCCATGATGCAGACAACCATGCTAGAAGCAGTCCTAACATATCCTCTGAGGCTCATGGTGGGAGGAGGACATTTGAGCATTGCAAGCTTCTGTTCCCTCTTGCTAAGGGACAACCTATAATGCTATCATTTCACCCCAATGCCAGGCTAGCTAAGCCTTCCCTGTCTCTGCCACCTTCCCCCCCCCTTCTCCCCGATTTCTCAGGTTCCTCTTTTTTCACTTACCACTGTCTGAGTCCAGATGCTCAGGACAGACCCATATATCAAAGGACAAAGCACAGCAGTCAGGTCAGTCCCTGAATACCCATCAGCAGCTATTTGGATCTCACTCAGGGGCTTATTCTTGTTGGCAGCTTATATAGCCACCAAACCCTCAAATCTGTGACTACAGCTCCACAAGATGTCCTGATGTGCCATGATCTTGATGAAGGGAGACATTTTACACTAGTCACTTCACAAATTGTTTGAGACTACAGTAAAATTCACCCTCGAGCCACCAGCCCAGTGCTCAGCACCTCAGCAGTGTGTCAAGCCATAGAAAACCCTTACCCAAAACTGTGGGATGAGGAGCTGACCCGGGAATGTCTCTTGCTATACTTTCATGTAGGGTTTTTGAGTTTGATGCCAACTCTTTGGATCCAGGGAGCTTCTAAGCTCCCTCTGATCTCTGTGTCAGCTTCAGTGTCCTTCCTACGTTGTTTTGTCTTCCATCATTTCCTTGAAACAGGACCCAGTCTTGTCCTCCAGCAGCAGACCTAAGCAGATGAGATATCATAAAACTTCATCTCAGAGATAAGCAAGTAATTTTCAACAGCAGTTTAGATGCCAAACTGACCATGTAGGTCTGGCTTGCAGTGTTTTCCAGCTGGAGGTCTGCCCTAGGCCTGATGCTGAGGTGCTCACTCACACTGGAGTTTAATTCAGCTCACAGAGACTCAGCATCCCCCCCCGGAAGTGTCCAAGGCCAGGCTGGATGAAGCTCTGAGAAAGTTGTCCTTGCCCATGGCAGGAGGATTTGAACTAGATAATCTTTAAGGTTCCTTCCAACCCAAACCATTCAGTGAATCTATAATTCTATTATTCCATGACCTGATTTTGGCAGTGGATGGATCCAAACAATAAGAGATGGGAATCAGTGGCAAGGAAGAAGTAGTGGCTGGTAGGATATGCTGGTTGAAGGCAAACACTTAGCATTTGTGGTCAAGCTGGTCAGAGATGCAGAGGGTTAGAATGGGGCACAGAGCAGCACCAAACTCCTCCTCGCTGCTCTAACTGCATGGCAGCTCAGAGCCACCCAGGGTTTGTCAGAATGTCCACCTAGCTCCCTTCCCCTTCACTTCACTGAAGTCTTAACCTTGTCTCCTTTGCCTGGGAAGGCCAAGGGGAAAGAACAGTGGTGCAGCAACCTCAGTCACAGAACTATACCCCAACAACATCCTGAAACCTCCTAACTCCTCCATATAAATGCCACAGGCTATAGAACGGGTTCCCACCAGCTGATCATGGCTGGGATCCATCCCTTCACCAGGTAGAGGCTCTGCCTCTCTAGCCCTCCAAGTTCAATGAGTCAGGAGACCAGACCATCTTCCCCTTGCTGTGCAACTCTTAAGCCCTTAAGAGGGCAAAGGGGTGACATGTAAAGGCATAAAGAACACTTCTGCTGATCCCACATCTAATCAGCACTGGCTCCTTCCACATATGGCCTTTGAAGGAAAGGCCACAGAGCCCAGGAATATTCTGTTTCTCACCTGCATTTCAGATTACTGTGGGCCATGTCCTGATCCCACCAACAAAGACATGGGCATGTTGTGGATGTGCCTCACAGCAGCACATCTGTAACCCAGCTGTGCACAGCTGGCAGCACTGACAGCATCTAGGGCCTCCTGAGGGAAGAGGAATCACCAGCCTATGTGTGCTCTACAGGCAGTCCCTCCAACTCTGGGCAAGGATCTGATGCCCCTTCTCAGCCTTTGAGACAGGAGCTGGCTGGTCCTCTGTGGACAATCCCACTCAGCAGGACTTTGTGTCTGGATGCCACTACATAGGAGTATCCAGTGAGGAGGGAGGGAGGATGGTGGAGAGACATTGCTTGTTCCCTGATCACCAACTCACTCACAAGCTCATCATGGTGTCCCAGACAGGTCAAACTCCAGAAAGCACTTCTCCCCAAACACCCACCAGGATGAATTCCTTCTCTCTTAGCAGAAATGTCTCATGATATAACAGGACTTCCTTTGTTTCCTCAATACCTGTGATTTAAGGCTTTGATTGCCCAACGCTTGTGTGATAGGCTTGAAGGGAAGGGGAGGGAGGTCAAGCCAGTTTCCTCAGAACTTGCTGACCATCATCCCCAAGAAGCTTCAAACATGTCTTGGAGGCCTGCCCTGAGTAATTCTCTGTTGAACTCAACATAGCTGTACAGTAAACATTCCACTCCTCAAGCCAGCAACGTCAGATGCTGACTGTCCCGACTGGCTGCTCACATACACTACTCACGTATTACTAGAGAGCACTCACAGATCTGTCGCAGCATCAGAGTGGGATTGTATTTTTCCAGTCTGTCGTGACTCACTGGTGAGCAACTGGGGACGTGCGGATTGTGTCTGGTGATGTTGTGACATGCGTATACACATCTGGGGGAGTCATTAGATCTGTGGCCAAACTCTAACCTCAGCCTTCCTCTGTGGTCCCACACTCAACCTGTAAGCCAGAGATTGAGGGCATAATCTGGCCTTGCTGACCCCAGGTTGGGAGACCCCCAGTTCAAGGACGTTCCTGGGATGATACTCTGATGCTCACTTTAACCCTCGCCAACCAGTGCCTTACAGGCAGCATGCATCTTGGTGAGATAAAGAGATCATGAGAGGGGGAAGGATTCTGGTGAGGCTCAGCTCCCAAGGCTCAGCACCACACCCTGTGGTGTGTGTCCCCAGGGTGCCCCATTCCCAGCCCTAAATGGCCCCATCATTCTCCCCAGATCCTCAGCTCAGTGGCATGTCAAGCAGGGCACTTTCCTGTGGGTGCAGCCAGGTCATGCTCAGCTACAGGAAATGAGGTCTTATTCCTCAGGAGTCTCATGCTGAACATGCAGGGATTAAATCCTCCAAAATTTGCTCATAAAAGACCCTTTCTCTTTCCTTTGCCTTTCCATACCCTCCATCTCTCTCTCCCCACCTCTGACAGCACTCTTGCACTCCCAAGGAGGAGGCAATGATAACAGCAGGGCTGGATAATATCACCTCTCTGATGCCCAGAAAGCCTTTGGTATGTTTGCTAGGTGCTGTCTCAGGGTAGCTGCAGTCCATGCTCAGGCAGGCTGACACACGGGGGAGGGTTTCTGCTGCACAGAGCTCCAGGGAGGATTGGGATTCTCCAGACTGGGCAAGGTGTGAGCAGACTGGGCCCCTGAAGATAAATTCCAGGGGTGAGATGGGGTGCAGCTGTTAAGGAGCAGGGAAGGAGTGACCACCCAGCTCAGCAGGGGAATTCTTCTCCATGAAGAATGGCTGTAGTTTAAAAAATGAGAAATTTTCTCCTATTTCCCTACCAGTGCATCATCTACTCCACCTCAGTTAATGTTAGACCTTGGGGATCACACAAGGCACAAGACAGGCAGCAGCAGGGCAAACCTACACATACTCTAGCAGTATCACCATCACCCACCAGTTTACACCAGTGAATGATCCTCCCTGGCTGCCAAAACTACTGGTTTTTGGTGGGGAGGGTTGCTGCAGGGCCATGGGATAGATGCTGCCTTCTCCCAGTTTTGCCAACAATAAGTTCAGAGAAACCCACATCTGTAAACAGACCACATCCATTTTGAAAAATCCTTTCATCCTTCCTAGCAGGATATATTGAGGATACCTGTGCTCCTATGCTGTGCGTCAAAGCTAAAACCAGGCAGAGTCAGACTGGGTTTTGGTTTGGTGCAGCTTGGGAGCTTTGGCTTGGGGAGTTTAACATTATTGTCCTTCAGCAGCTTTTGAACACAGAAAACATGAAAGTAAAGAGCTGCTCAGCCGCTACTCTCCACAGAGGAAGCAGAAGTGAATGTTTGCAGGCTGTTTTTTAGAGACGTGAAGCCCACCCAAACCCAGCCCTCAGCCCTCTCTAGCCCAGCCCTCAGCCTTCCCCTTCACTTCTTGCCAGCAAAAGGGCTTGCCAGGCCCTAGCTATCTCTCCACCCTGGCTACCTCACCAGATGCTGGTCATTAGTAGGGACCAGTGTGAAGCAGGGCTGGCCTCTGGGATCAGCCTCCCTGTGCTGTTAGTGGTAGTGTGTGTGAGCGAGAGCATGTGTGTGCAAGCGTGTCTCCAAGGGCTACAGTAACCACTCCTTTGGCCTGCTATCCAGAGATGAAACCTCTTTCTTGCACACCCATGCTCTCAGCTTTTTGCTAACTCTTGCCCCCTCACTGTTTTGTAAAGCCCCAGACTCATCTGATGCAACAGCTGAACTATCCAGAGGCCAAGAGCTGGAAGTGACCCTCCTTCTGTGTTCACTTCCAGCATACAGATTTTTACCAGTGCACAGAGGTGCCACCTTCTGATGCCATTTCTGCCGTACCCACTTGGCTCTTGTTCTTGTCAGCCCACTCAGACGCACACACGAAAGCCCTTCTGATTCATCTGCCGTGGAGCCTGAGGAAAATCAATCTTCAGCTTTTGTTTTCAGAGGATAGAGTGGGAACTGTTTACTCAGTGAGATGATTGAGTCATTTTTTTCTCCTTTACACCAGTAACGGAAAACCATTTCAAAGGAAAAGGAGTGGGACCAGATCTGGCATCAGACGGAAGTTGAATAAACCCAGACAAGAATCAAAGGCAAACAAAAGTGCTTTTGGGTGCCTTGTCCATAATAACGGTCAGTCCTAACCCAAGTTCTCTTCCACCACAATCTGGAAAAGACTCTCCACTAAGGGTAAAGCTAAAGCCTAGGAATCCTGGCTCATCATCCGCTCTCCTGGCCACCTAACCTCAACCCTTCCCACTGCTAGGACATGATTTCAGCAGGCCTGCTTAATCTATTCGGTCAATTCATCTCCTAATGCTGGAAGGGAAGCTCTGGAGTGCTGCTTTGGTTGTTTGGCATTAGTGTTTGGAAGGGCTTTTGTTCCACCCACTGAACCCAGCAGAGGCTGTGGAGGCGCTTAGGAATAAAGCAAAAAGTAGCCCTAACTTCATCCATACACGTGACCCCTTCAAAATATGGATACAGGGTCTTCAGCTCATGGCCAGCTTGATGCCAGCAGGATTTGAGGTCGAGCACCTCCATCCTAGAAGGATGGAGGAAGAGTCTTTGACCCAAACTGAAAGTGCAGTAACATTGTATCTAATATGAAGGTTTTCTTTCTTCTCAAATATTTGTCTGATCTTAAAGTCTCCTCCATTTGACGTTTCCACATTGCAGCAGATGCAGCCAGAGTACAGCAGACACTGGGTGGCTGCTTTGGAACAAGAGCGGAGATTTGTTGCCCTTCTGGCTGCAGTCATGAGGAGCAGCACCAGAGAGATGGCTGCTAGTGCTCAGTGGCTGAGAGATTTAGCATTTCCAAAAGTTTCTTGGCCACAGTGGGTCAGTGGTCCTAGAGGTGGCCTCTGCTCCCACATGGGCCTCTTCTTGCAGAAGAAGTATAAGCAGAAATTGCAAAGCCACAACAATGTATCTACAAAAACCTGTGTTGCTAAGCAGAGATGCAGCTGGGATGGACACCAGTTGAAGTCTCCCTCATTCCCCTTGGCTCTGTTCCCAGATATAACGAGTTGTATTCAAGGAGCTGAGGGGTCCTGCTGCCAGATCTGCATCCAACAGTACATGCACAGGGGCAACCCATGGTCATGTAACCCCCCAGGACTGGAAATGTCATCATTGACTTCACCGGGTGCATTTCACTGCTCTCCAGAACCCCACAGAGCAACTCACTGACATCATTGCTATGGGCGGGCTTGGCAGAGGCAATGGGGTTGAGGCCCAGACCAGCCAGCAGTCTGGGGATGGTCATCAGGGTTTCCACATGTTAGTTTTTCCTCAGGAGTCCATCTTTGCTGCTCAAAAGCCTCAAGTGTCCTCTTTAGCTCACCAGTGCAATAACCGTGACGGCTGCTACGTATGCAATTTCAACACACTTACAGCAAGATACCTGGCTAAAGGAGCAACCAACTGGAAATTCTTCAGCTGATTCTGCTATAGGCAAAAGGAAATTAAATGAGTCATCCATGCAGAGCTGATCCTTTCTGTTGAGTTGGCTATGATACATAAGGTTTTCACCACTGCTGGAATACTACCAACAACTCATAGCAGGATTTTGGATGTACACACATCTGTGCTTCCCCAAAGGTACGTGGGCAGTGGGCAAGGGAAACAGGCAAAGAAGAAAGGGAAAGAAGGAGAAGAAGAGACAGGAGGAAAGAGCTGGATAAACACAATAGCAGAGCGCTGCTCAAAAAAATAAAGAGCAGAGAAAGAATAATTCTATACACTACACTATAAATTGACATTATCACATCCCACATTGATCCACAGAATCCATTAAGCAGAAAAGAGGCCACAAGGATCTTTCTCCCAGTAATGTTGTTTTCCAAAAGGAAGTTAAAATTTGAGCACAGATTTTACTTTATCTGGAGCAAAATACACACACCAAATGATGGTGTCCACAAATAGCCAATGAGAGTGACTCTGCATCTCAACACTTCAAAAATAGAGAAAAATGAAAGCTATAAGTAACAAAATAAAAAGAAGAAATATAATTTGTCCTAAGGAACAAAATAACTAACTTCTCCAATAGACTAATAAGTTGATGTATGCGCATATTATCACAGAGCAACATATGCTTGAAATGAGGAGAGATTTCCTGACATTTTGGAAAGTGAGATGATGAAGTCTTACACACACAGTCTCAGTCAGGATACTATGAACAGGGCTTAATTTTCTTATGAAAAATACCACTGGACTCATTATTGATGAAGAGGAAGGTCACAGGTCTGTCATCCCAGCCAAAAGATTGTACTTCCTACACCCTAGTTTCTCCTAGTACTAGGATGTGTCGTTGAGTTCAGCAAAGGAAAGTGCCAAATCTTGAATCATCAAGACTTCCTGTTCACTCTGCAGTGACTCAGAAGTCAGTCACAATTTAGATATTTCTAAATTCTATCCACTTCTTGTTTCCCTTTTCACCATGCTGTTCATATTAGATAAGGGTAGTCAGGCAGGAAATATTACACAGCCTGATTTGTGTTACCTGGTGTGTCAAACTAAAGATCCACTTTGTTAGTTTTTGGTTTTTGGTTTTTTTTTAATTTTAGTTGCATTACTGAATTACATTACTAGTAGGCAAAAGGCTTACTAAGTAACTTTGCATTTTTTTCTCTGAGATTCATCTGGTGCAAGATGATTTCTGGTACAGATTCTTTTCTGTGTGGGAGACTGGCATGTCTGGACTGGATTTTACCTGATATTTCTCAGCAAGTTTTCTTGCTGTTCTTTTTAATTTAAAAGATAAAATCAATTTACTGGAAATTAACAGATTTTTGGAAATTTATTAAGGCTGACAGATCACATGGGTTGAGGTTAGGTCTGCAAGAAGGATGTTGGAGACCCAGATTCACAGTCTGCATCAAATGGACCAGAGAGACTGATTCATTATACTGCTGTGGTTCCCCTGCCAGGATGAGCCTGTACTCCAATCCCTCACCTAATGATTAGTGAATCCCTTACATAACATTCAACAGCTCCCTGGGAAGAGGGAGACCACTTCCACACAGAAACTTGCAGGATAGAAAAAATGTCTGGGATACTAAAGACCAAGATCTCAGTCCCTGCTTCAATCCAAGCAAATATTTAAGCAGCTCTCACACAGCATCTCCAAACTACTTTGTGCCACAGTGCTCTGGGAGGCCACTGCAGTGACCCGTGCCTGGCAGGTCTGACCTGAAGCCCTGCTCATGTATCCTTTCACTCATGGGATTAGTAAAGACAGCTGAACTGCCCCAAAAGCACATAACCAATTGTTAAAGAGTTGAAGCAAAGTGCTGAACCCCTACAGGGCAGTGAATGGTGACCACAGATATTAAAAACTGTTGGGAAGCCAGTTAATGAGCTACTTAATTGCTGAGAAAACAATAGGGCCTACATCTCCTAAAAGGCTTCCACTGAAACCCCAAAAGCAGATGGGATTTCAGGTGCTTCAAGCTTCCCACTGGAGGTTCTTCTCCTCACAGGCCATGGACAGTCTGTTTTGGCAGCACCTAGTGGCCCCAAGCACTTAACTTCATCATCCCTCAGACACCATTGCCTAAAGCAGGTTCCTAAGCTGGTAAAGAGCTGTAATCTCTACAAAAACTGAAGGACAAGGTAGACTGGAGCAAATAAACTCAGTGGGACTGCACACCCACTCCTCCTCATCAGAAAGCACACAGTCCACAAGCCACATCCTGGTTCTTCAGCCCTTGGTGTCTCAACACAAGCGCAGCGAGGGGAGCCTCCAGTGCCAGCCATGCTCTGGCACCACCAGCAGACAATAACCCTGACTCCCACAGCCACCACAGCCCCGTGGGCCAAGACATAAACAATAACCCCTCAGCATTCGCCAAACTGCCAGAAGGATGCACTGACTACAAAGCTCAGACCTTGTGTCCTTCTCCTCTACCAACCTATACCTGGTGGTGTTAAGATGCCACCTCTGGAGCTGGACATAAGCTGTGGGTTTCTTTTTCATGAGGGCACCTCTCTGCTCACTGCAGGGCCACAGAGCCTCTGCCTGCCTGCAGGCACCTTGTGGTCAGGCACGTGTTTGCCATTGCGTGGGAAGCTTGGCTATCAGGAGAACTTTGAAAGCTGCTCCCAGCTGCACCTTGGCAAAGGTGCTTCCTGGCAGAAAGAATTCCTCATTGCTAGCTGCTTGCCATAGGCTAAGGAGGGCTGTACCTTCCTGGTGCTCCTCCTGCTCCTCCTCCCAAATCTTGGGTGCTAGTCCTTGCCCAGCCAGGGTGCAATCCCTTGCTCCTTTTCTTCAGGGGTAGTAGCTCCTGGGCTGCAGGGCCAGCTCTCCTGAGTGCAGTAAAGCTCTGTGCAAGGCAGGTACCCCTAGTTCAGCCCTCCCCAGCCAGCCCCATGCCATTCCAAAAGCCCTGTTGGCAGAGTGCCTCTTGGCTCCTAAGGAAACATCCCCTCGGGAGCTGTTCCTAATTGGTGGTTTCCTCCTCTTTCTCTTACGGTGCTGAGTTTTGCTTCCTAGCTCATATTTTATAAGGCTGGTTTTTAATAGGCTGTGCAGGCTGCCAGACCTGAGTCTACCTTCAAATTACTGGGAAAAAAACATCCTGTCTGCAAACCAGAGGATAGACGTGGCTTTGTGTCTGGATGTGGGCTGGGCTAGTGGGCCCATCCAGAAGCCAGTAAGAGCTCTAAACTTTGAGGTTTCAGGCCTTCCCCAATTTGAGCAGTGCCAAAGTAACACTGCAGCCCAAAGAACACAACCCAGGGTGGTTTCCAATGTGCCTTCCTGAGATTGGCTAACCCATGGCATAGTGTATGTGATGGGTGTGAAAGGCAGGAAAGATCTTCATAAATTGTAAACAGCCTGAATATTTATTACCCTCCCATCATTACTATATCCTTCTTCTCCAGGGATCATCAGCTGGGACAGGGAATAAATGAACCTGAGAACAGCACTGTTTGAAATGCAGACAGATTTTATTGCTGTACACCCCAGCTGCTGAGGGAGGATTGACTGCACAAGGGTTACTTGTCAGGACATGGCATACACACACAAGAGGAGCCTTCTGCTGCCTTCAGTAGGCCACACATAAAAGACAGAGGCTGGCAGAAGCAGCATGGTCCCCTCCAGCTGCCTTGATGATTTTTGTCTCTGTCCCACCCTTACAAACCTTCCCAGTCTCCCTTAAGAACCAGGACACTGATGTCTCCAAGGCTACTTTGGCCCTTTCCTCTTATGTGGGGACTTGTGGGGTGGTCTGGGCAGCTGAGTGCATACACTGAAGCTGAACACTCATTGCACACCCGAAGCAGTTGGGCTGGCCAGCATCTGTCTCTTTGCCCTGAGAGCAAGTGCTGGCTCTGGCAGGGCTGTCACAGCAGCAGGGCTCATGCCCCCCTCCAGCCCAGCCACCATTTGTCTGAACAGCTGAATTCCATGCTCAGGGAACAGGCAGGGATGGAGGCACATGGCTCTGGTTGATCAGAACCACAAGTTATTCTCCTAGAAGAAGCCCAGGCTGAACTCTGTGGTGGCAGTTGCAGTTCCAGATCCTGGAGGCAGACTGCAGTGAGAAGGAAGACATAAAAGCCCCACACAAGCACAGACAAAATCTTCACTCCTCCTTCCATCAGCTTGTCTCCTTAGCTAGCTGCTCAGCTCCTCACCTCGAATCCTCACCAGCTCTTGGGCCTGAGCAAATCTGCAAGTTATCAACCCTCACCTGCCTTTTTGCTCATATCCAACCCGGGGAGTCATCATCCCTCCCACCTATCACCCTCATCACAGTCCATTGGTGTTTGGAAAGGTTTTTCCTCTCCAAAGAGCCCACACACAGTGTGACTGCTGAATTCCACACGTGGCTGGTAAATCATGTTTGTGCTCCCAATCCAATTTGCAGAACCAACCAACATACCATGAAATACAAGTGTCAGATATCACAGGCACATCTCCAGCTGGATTTTCCATTCACAGGGGAGGTATTGGTTCCAGAAACGCCAGCAAGTGCCTCCCAAGTGTTAGAAAGAATGGTGACTGTCAGAGAAGGGTCACTGATTGATCCCCTGCCTCTATCTTTCCTCCTTGCTCACTTGAATATTCAGTCTGTGTCACATTTCTGAGTCTTTGGTGCTATTTGCATACAAAGCTCCTTGGAGATAAGGGGCAAAAGAGGGAGACCAGAGGCAGGATAGTTTCTAGATAGAATAGCATGCCCTCTGTTTTCCCAAGAAGAATCCTGAGCATCCTGCAACTCTTCCAAGAAACAGTCCTACTTGTACACCAGGGATGAGCCCAACCACCAGCCTGGACACCAGGTCACAAAGAAGGAACTAGAAACTTAACAATGTGAACTGCAGAACAGGGTTTATTTAGGTGTGAATTGTTAATAATAGCTGTGTGCACTGCAGCAGGACAGAGGGACTCCAGTGGAAATCATGGTTTGCAGGCAGAGACACATACTCAGAAGCTCATCCCTGCCTCAGAGCTTACAGACTAAGGAGCAGGTGCTGATGCAAAAGGTTCCAGCACAAAACATCAGAGGCTGTCTCAGTCCATCCTGAGTGCTCAGCAATAGGATAACACACGTAGGGAGAGAAAAACACTGAGGGGAAGCAGGGTCTGTAGAGGAAAGCAGGTAAAGTACATGGGAGACTTGAGCAAAGAGATTCCCTGGCACAAATCCCCGGCACCATTTAATCTTGAACCCAGAAGGCATCCTGATCAAATCAGTGAGTACAAAATACTCACAGAGAGAAGGGCAACTGGATGTTGCTGCTGTCCTTGGACACACAAGGGCAAACAGATACTCAATTAGATGAAGAAGCGACCAGTCCAAATGTCATCAAAGTAACTAATTTCCTTCACTCATCCAGACTAAGCCGTCGTGAGCACAAGAAGATGCAGAAGACAAGATTTAGCTGACCTTATAAAAGATTGGACAATTATGTGAATGAGAAGGAAGAAAAAAGCACATTAATGATAGCTAACAACACTTTTGTAAAATATGCTAAAAATTTGTCCTCCTGCTCCCTATCCCATCTCTAACAGAGAGTAAACAGAAAGTGATGTTAAGTGTTGGACAGATTATGTTACATCTGCCTACTGCAATGCTCTTGCACTTTCCCCAGTGTATCTGGCAAAGACATCAGAGAAAGCATCAGATAGTCAGTGACAAGATCTGGGAATAAATGGATTTTGGGGCTCACCCACTTTGACCATTTCAAGGTTCCAGTGTTTCCAAAGTCAAGATTTTAATCTCCACATTTGCATATACAAAGTCCTTACAGATACCAGGGAGGTGAAGCCATTTGAGTAGCATTGCCAGTGTTTGTGATAGATTGTGGATCTCATTATACTGTTCCTGTTTTTCCTTAAAGCCCCAGAACCTGATGACAGATGATTAGGTGAGAAACACATTATCTGCATAAGACAAGTTTCTAGTCTGCTTGTGTGTCTGGAAAACTGAAAATTGTGGTGCTAATGTAACATGTTTTCTACATAAGAGAAGTTTCTTGTAGTCNAAAAAAAAAAAAAGCTATTTAATGGCAACTCTAAAGCTCAGAAACTAAGGCAAAGAGATAACATGTTGGATTTATTCTTTTACAAAAGCTCATGATTTTACAGCCATCACAAATTTTTGTGGTCCAGCATAAATTAATTTGAACCCTTGGGGCTTAGAATACTGAATCTAAGGCAACATAAACTGCTGTAAGCTCCCTCATATCTCAGTTCTTTCTAGCTTCTCTCAGTTGCAGGGCAGCTCAGCAGCTCTTCAGAAGCCCTCTTCTCCAGGGTCTGCCTCCCCCCATGCTGCTGACTTTTTAGGTGTCATCAGACATCTCATTGAAGTCACTGTTTCACTTAAAGCTCCAGCTCTCAGACTCACTCAATTATGTGAAAACTTACATCATATAAGGAAAGGTTCCTACTCCTGATAGCTGCCAGGAAAAGCTAGCAACGGAGCCCTACTGTAACTCAAAAGTCCAATCCTGAAGGCCTGACAAAAGCACCAGTATACTACTGAGATGTTTATGATTTGAGAGATTCAGGTCTTGGATTGTGTATCTGAACTCCTTCTGCTGGCAACATTCCTCTCCTCAGCCCTCGATTTTGAATGGGTCTCTCTTGCCTCCAGCCTGAAGCTATGACATTTGCCACTCTAAATTTACACCACTGCTTCCTAAAAAGGCTAAAAGGCTAAAAAGTGCTCCACAGCAGTACGGATTCTGGATAAAAGAAGGAGATTGATGTTGCCTTGATCACCAAAACTCAGTCCAGCTCAGGCACTACTAGTATGTCCTCAGTATGGCCCTGAGTTTTCTCGCAGCAAATGCCACTGTTGTGTCTGCCTCCAGCTAAGCTCTCTGTCCCTCTCCCTCATCTCCGGGCACAGCATCCCCTGGCTAGGTAGAAAAAGCAGCTCTCCTCTTCCTCCTCTCCTCTATTCCTGGCTCCCCTGTCAGGTTAGCAGAGGTAGTAGCCACGAGCTGGTAAAAGTTATGATCAGTTTTCCACTGCTGTTGTAATTTGGATCTTGTTTCCAAAGGACAACAGAACATGCTTTTGGGGATGGGCTTTTGAAACCCCAAAGGCTTTCTGACTGAAGATGGAGTTGGACCTGAGGGTTAGGGCATTCACAATTTGCATAGGAAACAATGCTCAAGCTCAGGCTCTGACCCAGGTTTAGCATAGAGTGTGAACATGCTGTATCCTACAGTTTTGTCCTGGGGCCAACGTCTCACAGCAGCATGTTGAAGATGAATGTACTCATCTCCTAACTTCGTGTAACCTGCTTAGCAAGGGGTTTCCAGTGCTGTCCTCACCCCAGTACGCAGGTGTGTGAGATTTGCATCTGTGGCTGCTGCAGACAGGCACAGCTTTCCAGGAAAGGTGTGTTTTCCAGTTCTTTTCTGTGCCAGTATTGCCGCCACCTGGAGTTGAGAGGAATGAAGGGCTCCCAGCCATTTCCTTACCTTCATCCTTCTCCCTTTTCTCAGCCACAAAGCATCCTCCTCTATTTCAGCTGGAGGGAGAGCTGGCAGCCTCCCAGATTCTGTGGTTACACTATCCCATGAGTGCAGCCTGTTGTAAGCCTTGCTCTGGGAAGGACGGGGCCCTTAGGCTCTTGGTAAAAACACAGCTCCTGGGCACTGGGGGAGGCTTTGGCAAAAGAAAGCAACCCCCACTCAGCTTACTTGCAGTCCTTCACCTTTTGGGAGGAGGCAACTTGCCCTGGGCTTTCCTGTCCTTGTTAGTTTAGAATTTAAGTTGCAGATCTGCATGAATGAATACAGACTCGTGTGTTCGGCAGAGCTGTGCACATAAAGGAGAAGGGGTTTTATCCATGTATTTTATGGCACTGCCTGCGTAGGGAGATGGGAGGGAGCTTATACGCTGCATGTGCACGTGCACATTTTCATGTTGTCTGCACATGTGTGCATGCGTATGTGCATTTCCATATTATGTCTAATAGGCTCTTTGTTTCTCCAGAGAAGAAGGAAAAGGAAATCCGCATGTAATGAATCCATTTATTTTATGGAGCTCCCCCGGAGAGGGGCCGGGGAGCATGATTTATGCAAAAAACCAGGCAGCTGCTGTTGGGAGGGGGGCATCAATCTGGTTTTGATTTTAATTCATAAGTGGAGGTGGCCACACAAGCCAAGGCCTCGTAAACTCCCCATAGAAGAGAGTGGCTCGTTGGTGTGAGGCTGTCAGAGCCTATTTGGCCATTAGTATCGAGCCGCTCTCCACTGCATCTGACTAATTCCCACCCTGTTGTTCTGCTTTCTTAGGATGTGTTTCCCCGTGTTGAGGCCTCCCATTAAAAGAGAGAGGCAGAGCTCTACTGGAGCACAGACTGAAATCTTTGTGTTGAAGGGCAAAAAAGCCCTTTACAGAGCATTTGCAGTTTATGTCATAATTCAGTGCACAATTTTTATACTAACAAAAAACAAAAAACAAACAAACAAAAAAAACCAAACAAAAAAAACCCAACCAAACAAACAAAAAAAAAACCCAAACCAAACAAAAAACTCCAACAAAACAAAAATTAACATGACTTGTATGCTGCAGTTCCTCCCTGCCATTTATAAAAACATAGGGAGTGAGGTGGGATGGAAAGACTTCTGGGTTGGGATAAATGGCCTGGAAGCTACATACCACTCATCAGTCTTTTTTCTATCCTTGCCATTCAGCATAACTCAATGCATATTGTCAGCACTCTGAACATAAAGGGATAGTGAAGAGATGCTTTAACAGGGCAGAAATCTTCACAGATTCAGTTTTATTACATGATTTTTTTATCATAATAAGAGGCCATGGAGTTTAACCATCAGTAGTATAAGAGAGAACTGCCCATAGCATATCACTCACTCTGTGTTTGTCCCATGACAAGAAAGTTGCATTTGGTTTCCTGATCTTCTCCAGCTCTCTGTGCATGGCATAGCTGACATGCAAATAATCTAACTTGGAATCTAACTCAGATCTGTATTCTTCACCATAATCTCATGCATCTCCAGTAGAGGTAGGCAGGTAAGTGGACTTACCACTATACCAGTACAGGAAACCAACCATGAAAACTGGTCTTTCCTAAAAACTGTCCTCACATGCTACCAGCAATAAATTATTGGACTAAATTAATAATTTTTGTATTTCACTTAGTCTGTGTAACTTGGGTCCCTATAAAAACCACAGATTTTCTTGTTCTCAACACTGAATGATATTTTTAGATCACTCAGATACATGTTGTCCCTACAGAGAACAGACAACACTCCTCTGTTGACATTGAGCTTTAAAACACTTTTGCTTGGCAGAATTAAGGCCTAGTGATGGGTCAGTGAGAAGAATTTGGAAGAAGACGTGCGGTTCACTTACCACTCCCTAAAATGCCCAAACCATCTTACAGAAGAAGGATTTGTTTGGGGACCTACAAAAAGGAAGGCAGCTCATTTGCATGTTGCACCTTTGTTGATTTTCCAGATAGTCCTTCCCTGGTTTTCTAAGAACTTCATTTGGCAGCAGCTTATACAGCAAAGGTGTTTAAGTTGCCAGCAATACAGCCCCCGGCATCACCCTGCTCTTGTATCACCAAACATTCTGAACCTCCTGTTCCCAAGTATCTGGGAAAAGAAAGAAAAAAAAAAAAAAAAAAAAAAAGNNGAAAGAAAAAAAAAAAAAAAAAAACAGAAGAAGAAAAAAAAGCTTTGGAAATACAACGGCCAAGCATGCACTGTGGTGTGCCTGACTTTAGGAAGCAGCCATGAGGATTTTTTTTTTTTTTTTAAACCAGTGGGATCAGGGCCTGTCCCTGAAGCCAGAAGTGGTAGGTCAATTGGACCACAAGTTTTCAAGCCAAGAGAAAGAGCTGCTTTTATAGGCCATGCCAGAAAATGCTCCTATAACAGAGTCTGGTCTGTGGAGGAATGGATCAGGTCACAGAACTTCTCCCAGCACTAGCCTTCAAGTATAAAGCTGGATCCATTCCATAATTTTATTTTGGAAGAAACCTATCTGCTTACTTAGCAGAACTACTAGCACTATAACAGAGACTAATAAAGATTAGCTGAAAGGCCTCAAATTAGCATTAAAGTGGTATTATCCACAGTTGCCCCTTGATAATCCCTAGTTCAAGGATTTTACTGTTTGAGAGACAAGACTGAGCACCAACAGCCAAAACCCTGTGAAAGCCGGGTGAGTAGCTAGAAGTGAATGGATCACCTTCATGCTCTTCTGCTTTACATTTTCCTTCCATGTACATAAACATACGTGTCTTAGTAGTATTTCAAAGGATATTTATAATTAGGGAAATTTTTGAACTGATCTACCTTTTCACTTTCTGCCTGTTTTCACTTCCACTTATCAAGTGCACGTGTTTCAAGTCATCTTACGAATTGTACATTTTATGAAGTCTTGATTGAATGATACTGTACCTATCGAAGTTTTTCAGCTACAGCTTGTGCAACTCTTAATTTTAATGTGTTCATCTTCATACAGACCTACAGGAGAGAGAGGCACAATTATGTCCCAATTACGAGTCCCTGAGGAACTCAAAAGACTAAGGCTTGTCCCACACTGCAAAGCTCATTCAGCCAAAGCGTGCTGCAGATGTAATTGTGCCAGCAAAACTTCTCATGTAGCTGTCTTCAAACTGACGCAACCCTATACTGTCCTCATTTTTGTCACTGGATAAACAAGGAAGCATAGCCCAAGGCTGGGAAAAGAAGTCAGTAAATAATGCCCAGTCCAACTTCCAGACATGTAGACCATATTTCCCCCGGGCGGCTCCGCCAATGTTGTTATGTTCCTGATCATAGAGTAATTAACTTCATATTCCTCCATTAAAAATACACTTTTGTAGGCACTCTCTACTTCATGAATGGCCAGCATGCAAAAGGTTATTCTTGCAGTTCTCTTTGAGTTTGACTTTGGCTTCTAAAAATGTATCCCTTAATTGCTCACAAGAGCAATCACCTTGGAAAAATCCAAGTTGATTGAGCTGCCTCAACCAACAGACCCCAGGGCATGCTCACACATGCTGCAAGGCTAGAGGCATGGCTTGCTGAGAATTCCACAGGACAGCACTACCTACATTGGCATGTCATGACACCTCTTCTCCAACTGGACACCTCTGGGGACAGTGAGAGCAAATAGTTTCCTACAGTATCTCTGGAGACCAAGAGAAGCTTCCACACAACCAGAGTGAGTACCACACAGTGGGACTGAGACAGCAGCTGGGAGCAGAGAAGGTTCCAGCCTGGCCTCTGGGCACCCACAAAGGGCATACATAGTATTCTGATGCTTCTTACACAACAGCTGTAAGGCCATTGCTGCCTGTTTGGAATGGATCTTAGCATACCATGAGGAAAGTTGAAAAAAAATCTTGAAGAGACCAGTCTAGCTCAGCTGGTCAAGAACAAAGACCCTCCTAGCAGCAAATAACTCATCATGGCCCTGACTCCTTCATCTAGGAGGTGATTTTCATCCAAGAGCTCCTCACCAGAAATTACACCTTTTCAGCCAGCTCTCTGCAGTTCCTACTGATTTGGTCTAATGAAAATGACTCCTAACCAATACTAGTTTAGTAGAGTTCCCACCAGATCAAAACTGACCTCAGTTGGCTCCTGTAATTTCCAAAAAAGCTCCTGCTGATTTGGCTGACTGACTGAACCCCAGGAAAATTGCGTGTAAGCCCTGCATTTCCAGAGGGTAAATTCTCCCTTTCTGGAACACAGAGGAGACAGGAACAAAGCCAACAGGAACAAACAGAGTCAATTTGTCAGGATGAAAGCGTTTGCAGCAACCCTTGCTCTAAGACTACTCCCTCTGAGATGGACACCAAAGTTTCCTGGGCACACCAGCATCCTATGTCACAGAGACACAAACCTTCCCAGCCCCTGGCCACTTTCTTTCAAGCTTTATTTGATTACCCCAGGCCTGGACACTGACACAACTGCATGCTGCAGCCACTTGCAGTAAGAACTGTCACAACAAAGAGTTCTTTCATCTAGCAAAGGGCCAAAAGATTAGGCCCAAAACAGACACTCAAAAGCACCATCCATTGGAGACAAGCCCAACAGGACTTTCATGCACTTTCCTCACCCCTCTCAAACTCTAAGCAGAGCTGTGATTCAAAATTATTGCTTTAATTAGAGACTTACAGCTACTTAAGCATCTGACTTCCCTGCACGGCCCACCTGGTAAAGCATGCACACCTCCCCCAAACCCACGTCGGGCCCATAACATTTGCAGGCTGTGTGGGCTGCTCTGTTTCAGGGCCATGGAGCCTGTCGCATTCCCCTCCAGCTGCAGCGGCGGCAGCATCACGCTGACAGGTTCAAGCCATGCAGAGACGGTTGTTTTTATAACCCACTCTCTTTTAACAAAAGTTTCCCAAGCTTATTCCTCTGCATAATAGTTAAGATCACCTGCTGCTCAAGAGAATTCAGATTCTTAAAAGAAAAATTGGAAAAAAACCTCAAACAAACAAACAAACAAATCTCCAAAACTGGAAAAAATTACACATCATGGCTTCCAAGAAAGAAGAAAGCACTGTAGCACTAACAAGTTAGTCCAAATACTAAGACCTGCTAACATCGCCCAGTCCTGACTGACAACTTCCCCTTCTCTCTCTGTTGTTCCCTGGTCTCACCACAAGAAGTTCTGCTGACCTGCAGCTCTCCCTACTGTTCCAGCCCTGGCACCACAACGTTATTTCCCAGTAGTTGTCTTTGAGCCTTGGTCAACAGCCAGTGTGACAGTGGCATGGTCTACTAGACATGGCTGGTCTACTCACAAATTAGTCGCAGCTCAGCTCTGGGATCCCTCAACCCATCTCTGCTGCACGCCTTGGCCTTTGCTCATGATATCCCACTGTTCTTGTCCCTCATTCACAGCACAGCTCCTTCCATGCACTTCAGTCCCAATTCACCACTTTCTTTAGCCCATACAGACGGAAACCAGCAGATGTGGAACATGCAAGTCACTCTGCTCTATCAGTACCAAGGTCTCCATAGTTCAGTATTTTACCTCTTGAAAAAGCTTCCAGACTACAGAGGGGAGGGTTTAAAATCCACTGGGTAGCCTGTCTACCATCTAAATTTGAACCGACATTAGCTTAAAAGCCTGAAACATTATGTTTATTCTGGCTTTCAATTATGTTGTTAATAACTACAGTGATTCTCCACATACTTGTCATTCACACACCGTAATTCAACCAAGTAAACAGAATTACCATAAGTGCACTGAGTAGTGCTACTCAGGTCTTTTCCTAAACTAATAGAACTAAATTAGAGCAATTCAAGATGTTTGAATAAATGAGTTTTCTCTCAAATCATGCTCTGTCTCCTGGCATTCTACAGGGAACTTCATTTGCCATGGAGCCTCCTCTTCACTAAGCTTAGCTGTGTTTCTCTGAATTCCTCTCTAGTCTTGATCAACCTAAATTTGGCTAGTGCTCACATAGTAATATTTAAAGCTCCCACAGTGCAAATGAAAAAAACATGCTATAAAAGGATTCAAAACAATACCATTTGTTTTTTGTTTTAAAATTTTGGTATTGAATTTCACGCTATTGAATCCACAGCCCTGGAGACTAAAATCCCCTTCTTAACTCAAAAGGAGCTGCACAGGCAAGATTCTTCACAGTGTGCTGGAGAATTGACTTCTATGCTCCCTAGTGAGTTTAGACTCTGAGTAACATTTATTCCACAACTTTTTTGATTAAACAGTCAATGAGTGCAATGAAAATCCAAGACCTTTTAGAGAAAGGGCTATTCTCGCTCACTAGGAACTGGACTACAAAAAACCCAACTTATTTCACACATGTACTTCCAAAGAGCTGTCAAATGGAAACAGCTTATTGTGAAATGTTTTCATCAAGAGAATGAATATTCAGTAAAGAACAAAACAAAACCTACCAACCTCTCTGACTTTAAAAACAAAAAGCCCTCTGGCGAAGAGTTTCAAAGCTGTTCATCACCTTCAGCTGGCCTGAGATCCAGGATCCAGCAAAGTTCAAGAGCTGCTGCCCAGTAGGACAGAGAATGAGATCCCAAACAGGTGTGGACCAGGTGTGAAAAGGTAGAAGGTTAGCACACTCCATCCATCACTGGACAGCACATCTGTAAAAACGGAAATAAATATTAAGTCACTGTCTTGTCTGGAGATGAGCAGAATTCCCCCCAGCAGCAACTACAGAAAATCACGTGGTGAGGACTGCAGCTGAGCTGATTTACTGGTAAACTGTGCTTGTATGTTTGCAGGAGGCTCTTGTTCCCTTGCTGCTGAATTGCTTCTTCTTAACACACAAGACAAAGAGTCCTAGTGCTCTTCTAAATATCTCTCTGGTTCATTTTTACAGTTGCAAAGCAAATGGCTTGAAGTTTGTCTTGCCAGACTCATAAAAAGAAACTATCAAGCGCTGGCCAGATTCTGAAGAACAGCATGTTTTATGAAAACCAAATTAAACTATGGCCATCAGTGTCTCACTTTCATCTTTGCTGAGCACTGCCTCAGCTTTCTTGTTGCACGCCAAACTCATATTCTCCTCTGATGCATTCAGTAAGATTACAGTTAATAGTTTTGTTTTGTTGTTTGTGGAAACACACACACACACACACACACACACACACACATACATACACAGAGTCCTTGTTTATATATTAGATCTGCAGGGTAGCAGAAAAAAGTATCTTTGGGACCAGGAGGGGGTTTTATTTCCATGTATTGGATGTCAAAATGGGAATTGGTTGTCATTATCACTCACACAAACAGGCACAGAATGTCTTTCCCAAAAACAAACTGACATTAAATGAAAAGTACCACACCACAATACACTTTGGGAATCCTCATCAGAGGAACATCTACTTAAGCTGCAAAACATGACCCATGCAGGCCCTACAATCCAATGTACCAGGAGATCTGGAAAATGTCATAAAAGTATTCGTTTGGAAATTCTCTTTTCCCTTATCTGTCTCTAAACAGGTTAGGCATCCAGGTACCCACCCTGAAAGACAAAGGGAAATGCAAGATCATATTGCATATCCTTACCTGATGGCAAGGAGGACATCATTATGGTTTTTCAGCAGCCTCCAAGTCTCTTCCAGGTTGATGATCAGTAAAAATAAAGAATTCACTAAAATTGCAATGCAACAGATTGCAAAGCAGAAAGCACCTACAGTAAGGGATGAAGTAAAGCTGATTTAAATGGACCACCAACCATCACTCCAGCCCATCCAACCTTTTTTCCAACATGCCAGTCTAGGAAGCAAGCTTGATGATGACTGAAATAAAACAAACAGAGATGTTCTACTGTCTTGCACTGTTATCACTCTTCTATTGTCTTCTACTGTCTTTTCTTTAGAAGACTGTCTAATAAAATGGTCTCCTATTGTTTACTACTCAGTGCAATTTTGATGCTAAGTGATAAAAATGCATTGAGAAGAGCTTTTATTGGTTGCGATATTTGAGGCTTTTCATGCTGAACAATATGGGAAAATTTTAAAAAAACAAACAAACAAAAAAAACCCCCCAAACAAAACAAACCACCACAGAAAAACAACCAAAAACTTAGAAAGCAAATGCATTCTTTCCAGATTTGCAGAATGCAAAGATAAATCAAGGTTCAAATAACAGTTCTCTGTGGATTAGACAAATCTGTTGCGACTCACAGTGGAGGCATATATAGGTGTGTACAAGAAGTGCTATGTTTTAAAACTCCTTTTCAGCTGGAAAACAGCAGCATCACAAAGATGTAGTAGTTCACTCTGAGAACTACATCAACAGCACAGTTGGCTAAGTGAGCACTCTTCTCAGAAATACTTGGAGGAGTTAGATGACTGAAAGTCTCCAAAAGTAAAGGACTTTGAGGAGAATCCAGCTGATGTATTTGTAACATGGTGCCAGCGTAATTTCCCTGAATGACTAAAGAAAAAGGGAAGCATGAAAGGGGTCAGTTGGGAATATATGTGCATGTGGGGGAGGGGGGCAAAGAAAAGGCAAAACTAGCTGAGAACAGGCTCCATTTAAATTGCATACAGACCTCACACAAAGCTCAGAGAATTGGTCAGTAGATTGAAGCCATCTGGCTGGAGGAGCCATAAGAGTAAAACCCTGCTGGAGATCTCCCCATCACGTCCCATCATGGTCCAACATCAGAGCACAGCACGGGCTTCCCTCACTCCAATCTCATGGAGTGAAATATGGGAAGATGAGCAAGAAGAGGACTGAAAAGTTCATCCTTATGACACAGCCCTTTTCGCAAAGTATGCTGTCCCAACGCCTCTCTAATAAATCTCAAGCTTTGGTGGCAACAAGAGAGAAACTGAGTCAAGGTTCTACATGCTGCAGCCAACAGCACAGAACACTGACACCAACAGCTGGCTTCAGGCTTCCATGACTCCCCAGTGAAAGACCACCCCAGGGCTCTCCTAATGTGAATGAACCAGAGGACTCCGGTCTCTTCCTGCTCACCCTGGCCATTTACAAGCATTTCTGTTGTAGAATAGCATTTATTATAGTGCAGCCTGGAAACATCTGAAGAAGCAACATTTTTATTATAAGAACATACAAATGTACTTTAAAACTTATAAAATGTATCTTGATTTATGTCTCAGATAAAGCCTCTGATTTTATTAAATGCAAATTAAGACCGCTTGTTGTTTCAGAGCACTGGTATCTGAACGCTCAGCAATGCAGTGGTCTTTATGCCAGTCAACCCTTACAAATTTAATGTTTTTTTATTGCCTGTTTTTCTGAAGTCCCTCCTTCACCTGGGTTGGAAAATCAAGGCACTTAACATCTGGAAAAATTAAAGCTTTGGAAGTTTGCCGGTCTGATTGCCATGGTGCTGTTACAGAGTTTTTGTTCCTTATGATTCCTCCATGCAGCCCAAATACTAATTGCCAGAGATCAAATCCAGTGCAAGTGGTTCAGTTGTTTTCCATCATTTTGACTTACCCACATGGAACATTCCCAAAGCATCAAAATTCATCAGTATTTTTGAAACACTGAGAAGCTCAGAACTTATCTTTTCTGTAACAGAAGTGATTTTGAGTGAACGTAAAGTCTTCTCCCTCTAATAAATGCCATCACTGAAGTATTTTAGCTGGTGTCAGCAATGCCACAGATACTGGGTATATACAGTAGCAGCAAAAATGTATAAGGAGTGTAGTGGGGGGAGAAACAGAAATGAATAGTCTTGCAAAAGGAAGTTGGATTAATTTTCCCACTGGATTTTTCTTGTTTACACTTAGCTTAAAATCTTGGAAGGAAACGTAACAAAATTATTCCTTGGTTATTTTACTTTGAAAAATAGCCATCTCCACTGGGAAAATAAGAAAACCTTAAAAATATAAACAAGTTATATTCAAGTGAGTCACTCGTTCTTCTATTCCAGTGCCATCTCTGCTCTCTTTGCAGCATTTCCTTCTTACCACCTCCAGCCACCTTTTCATCTCCCTTCACACATCCAACTATTAATTTTTCATCCCAATGTCATTCTCCTCCACCCTCTAAAGTCAGTTTGAGAGGCTAGCTGTCACTTCTTCATGGGCACAGGCATTTGGGGTACACTATTGTGGTGTGGAATGGGCCGGCCCTTCCTGCTGACGAGATGTGGCCACTCTTGACCATACCAGCTGATTCACATGTGATGAACCCTGCAGGAGCCTCCAAGCCCTAAAGGACTCGTGACAGTGGACAATCTTCAGGGACATTCCTGTATCTCAGTGGCTGAGTAGGATGAAGTGTATAGTGGTGCATGATGATTGCTATTCTCTTTCCTTATTTAGACTTTTGAGAGTTTTTGTCACATTTGTCTTCGATCAAAATTTTGAATTATCCAGGCTTTGGTTTATGTAACAATGAAATATTATAGTAATATGTGCTCTCTAAGTTTGGACGACCCAACAGGATAAACCTGGGAATCCGTGTCCCTCTCATTACAGCCGAGCATCCCCAGAACAGTTCTTAGGATCTATAATATCTAAAGTATGTACATATCTAACAAGTAATTGTGAAGAGTTTCCTAAGTTCCCTTATTTAAAATCTTGGATGATCAATTGTTGGATTTGAACACATTTCTTCTGCTTTTGATCACCCAACATCAAATTACAGACTTTAACATAAATTCTAGACGTTTTGCAACCTACTTGTAACCAGATTCAGGTTTCCTAATTTTTCAAGAAGGGGGAAGGGCTGTTGGATGCAAAGTGAGCGCTGACCTGCACTGACCCCTTCTGGAAAGCACCAAGAATGTACCATTGGAAACAGACCTGCACTGGTCCTGGGGGTGCGTGTGGGAACTACTTGACCTAATAGCTTTTTCCGTCTTGATTCCTATGACTTTTAATCATGTTTGGTTGGAACAACCTCAGCCTTCAGAAGCTATTTGCATGGGTAAGGCTCTGGAGCAAATATACATGTCATCCATTAACATCCAGCGGACCAGAAAAGGCTCACAGGACCAAAGAAACAGAAAAGTTTCTTTGTAGATGAAACTAGGAAGCAGATACACTAATACATTACAAGAAACAAGAAAAAAACCAAAACATAGTCCATTCTCAGAGAAGAACATAACACAAATTAGTATGAAAAGAAAAATGGAACCTTACAGAACATTACAATGTATCATCTCAAAGCAATTCAAACAAGAGAATGCATTTGAGAAGTGTTACAGAAAAATCTCTGGAGGCCATGAGCATTTAGGGAATAAGTTTCTCAACTAAAATACGGTATTTCCTTGCTCCTGATCAGACCCACATTTGGGGCCACAAAGGTTTAATTTTTATTCCAAAGGCAAATAACTAATTCTTCAATGGCCGGTGACATCCTGCTCAGCTCCTTGGAAACGTCCAGTTCTGTCTAAACTGGATGACCCACTACAGTGCTGACAAATCACAGACCACAGCTGAACCAGCTTACAGAAGAAAAATCACCTTTTTTTCTCTCATGTACAAGGACATAATACTCAGGGCTATATTTCTTCTTCCCTGAACACAAGGGCTTGATGAAATAAACATATTCAAAAATTATCTGCAAGAAATCAGAAATATTTCAATTTTCCAAATTTGGAAATAGATTATGGGCTTCAACTCAAATTGGCACATGCTTTGTTTTTCTCCTCGGTACTCGATGGTCTGCACAGCTAACAGTTGTAGAAATATACACAAGAAAAAAAAATCTCAGGAGAAGAGACAAATCGCTCAACCCAAGCATGCAGGTTTTTAAGAATGCAACAATCTTCCTTCTTCGCATTAAATAATTTGCCACTTAAACTCCTTTAGAGACAGCATTTGTTTGAAGGTGAAGCAAGCAAGTGGAGTACCTACTGCATCTGAACTACCACCATGTCACTGGTCTCTTTCTGTCTGACCACAAACCACACTGCTGCTTAAGTATCTGCTTCAAAAGTCCCCTTACCCATGACACGGAGAAATTTTTGAACAGCCACTAATCTTCTGTCCATATAACTTTACCATGGTGGGCCAGCACCATGCTTATCAACTGCTGATTCCCATCCCATAAAGAGAGCCATCCCTTAAGTTTTCTCAATCACAAGAGGCAGCAAAGCCAGCAGAATAAATTTCATTTATTTTAAGCCATTGAATAAACTCTTCTTTTAGGTTGTTTCTTCCCGTAGGATAAAATTCACTTTATAAAGAAAAAAAACCAACAACCAACTCATAAAATTGTGACTTCACTACACCACTGTGCCCAGCAATGTTCCTTCTCCTCATAAGGAAATAATTCCCAGACTGGATGGCAGTAAATATTTTGTTTGGCTCTTATGTTTAAGCTTTTGGACAAGTTGAAAATCACCCTGCTTCTAGAAATCATTATATAGCATAAAGAGGCGAGAGAGGAAGAGGTCTCTTCCGGCAAGCATTCTTACTCAATTTGCTCTCTGAATAAATGGGATGGCCCTGCTTTCACTGCTTGGCATAAAGAACAAGAGTCTGGAGAGAAGCCCTGCCTTTATTCCCACTTCTTTGGAAAGTCCCAGAGTTGAGAGCTAAGACCTGCAACAGAAGGAATTTGCAAAGTAGACTGTAATGAGAAGCAAGTGTAACACACAAGAGAAAGGAGACAGAAGGGCCTCCTGTGACAGGAAGAACAAATTATCTTTTACAATAAATTTTACATTTCTGTTGCAGTTCACATTTTGCACCACATTTTAGATACAAACTCAGAAAAACATACAGAACATCTTAGATGAGCACTGTTGACCATTGATGAAAAAGAATGGCATGAATGTCCATCAGTGTGCATGAATCACAAGTGATTTTAATTTACTCTGTTAGTTTTCACTTTCTGAACTTCTTTTAAAGAGCTGAAATGACAGAAAACAAACAAGCACTTGGAGAAACTCCATGAATGACCTTTGCTCTCAAGTACAGTTCAACTCAAGTATGCTCTTTATGAAGATGCAGCATTACCATCTAAGACAAATTGTTTGTTGGTATCTGAAATCCCTGTGGAGTATATGGGTCTGAGGAAGCATCTCTAGGCTATTTTCCACCAGAGGCAGGTGTAAGAAGTCAAGCGATTAGGTACGCTAAGAAAGATTATGAGAAAAGGGATCTCTCAGCAAACTGTCAAAGGTAAGTGATATTAAAACAAAACTGGAAATTCTTTAAATTTATTTAAATTTTAAATTAGACTGACTGTTTACAAGAGTTACAGCCTGGTAACGCACTGTTGCAAACTGTCACCCGCTGAATTGCACATAGCACTGCAGGAACAGGCAGGAACCCCATGATTCCCGAAACATACAGATGTGATAATGGTGATTTGAAACAACTTCCCCGAATCCCACAGTAGGCCTGAAACCCTCCCTGATGGGGGAGGCACTTCAGAGCCCATCCAAACAGAGGATCCATATAGTTGAAGTAAAACCCTCTCAACCTTCCCTCACTGGAGAACTAGGAGATTCAGGAGCTGTGGCAGAAGTGTAGCTCAGGTTTTCACAACACAAACGTCTAGATTTACCTCCACCCTCCTAAACATGAGCCAGTGTGTGCCCAGGTGGCCAAGGAGGCGGATGGCATCCTGGCCTGTGCCAGCAATAGTGTGGCCAGCAGGAGCAGGGCAGGGATTGTCCCACTGCACTCAGCACTGGCGAGGCCACACCTCAAGCACTGTGTCCAGTTCTGGGCCCTTCACTGCAAGGACACTGAGGAGCCAGAGCGTGTCCAGAGAAGGGGACGAGAGCTGGGGAAGGGTCTGGAACACAGGTCCTATGAGGAATGGCTGAGGACGCTGTGTGTAGGCTGGAGGAGACTCAGGGGTGACCTTATCGCTCCCTACAACCCCGAGAGGGAGGCTGTAGGCAGGCCGGGATCGGCCTCTCCTCGCAGGCAGCCAGTGCCAGGACAGGGGACACAGCCTCGGGCTGTGCCAGGGGAGTTCAGCTTGGACAGCTGGGGGAATCCCTCTACAGAAAGGGTGATTCGACATTGGAATGTGGCACCCGGGGCGGAGGTGGAGTCACCGTCCCTGGAGGGGCTCAGGGAGGGTCTGGAGGTGGCACCGAGTGCCTTGGTCTGGTTCCCGTGGCGGTGGTGTGCAGTCACGGGGGGACTCCAGGGCTTCAGAGGTCTTTTCCAACCTAGCTGAATCTGTGATGCTGCGATCCCAAGCTGATACGGCTGCAAAAAAACCCCAAGCCCACAAAGAAACAAACAAACAAAACCAACCAACCAACCAACCAACCAACCAACCAAACAAACAAAACCAAACAAACAAACAACACAAACAAACAACCACACAAAACCCCAAAATTCTCCCAGGAAAACCCAAACCCAGTACCAACCACAATAAACTTAAAAGAAACAAACGAAAACAAAGAGGGGGACCACCCCGCGGAGAAGACGCTGGGCAGGCGAGGAGACGCCTCCTCCCTCCCACCACCCCCGTCTCTCGGCCCCTCGGGCGCCGGGGCTGGGGGGACGCGCCCC
>VWZN01010780.1:248094-274411 GCA_013396955.1 Regulus satrapa | reverse complement strand
CACTGTCTCCGAGAGATGGTTGCGGTCGCTGTAATTAGCCCTCTCCCCCCACCCCCCCAAAATGCTGCTTCTTTCAGGCTGTATGGGGTCTCATTTTGGCTTCCCGTCTCTTTTTTCTTTTGCAGTCGTGGAGGTGACCGAAGGCAACACGACCACAGTAAGTCCCTGCACGCCTTTTTCTTGGTAGCTGCCTTTGCCGTGGCTTCTCTCTCCTTCAGCCACATGTGTGTCCGTGCCCTACCCCACAAGTAAAGGAAAAAAGGGCACGCTTTTCTAGAAAGGCGTCTCAGGGTGTGAAGGCAGAGCCAAGGTAGGAGTTTGTTGTGGATGCAGGTAAGCAATGGAGGGTTTGGCTGCTGAAGGACAGGATCATCACCCTGTTGCTGGTGACAGGTGCCACCAGAGCCACTCGTGAGCACTAAATCCCTCACCGCAGCCCGGGTAAACGGGGAATCCCTGACCAGAGGCATTCAGGATCTAAAACACTAGAGGCCATCCTTTCGATGGGTTAGTTTCCTATACTGGTGCCATTTGACATCGTCTTGAGTCAGCACAAGGGAAGATTGCCAGTGGCTTTGTCACTTCATCCTGTGCCAGCAGTGCGGTGTGGCATTGCAGGACGTGTCTCTACTGCCTATATGCCACACACGTCTCATGCCTGTGATCTGTGTTGTGTTTGTTAACCACAGTGTGTGCCATACTGACTTCAGGTGATACAAAGCTTCCATCTTATAGCACACATGGTAAAAATAAAATAAAATTTAAAAAAAAAATTGAAGTGAAAGGGGTGTTTTCAAAAGAAGACCTTAAATACTAAAGGAAAACTTCTCCTGAAAATGAAACAGAAGTTCTGAAGTAACTGATAAAGAAGAGTATCTTCTTGAGTATAGTGTAAGACAGGAAGGAAAAGATTAAAGCAGTACAATTAGAATTTTACCTAGTTAGCACCATCTAGTCTGTTATACTTTTATGAAGAGAATTGTAATTTTTAGAAGCACTGAAATTACTGAAGAGGAAAGGAGATTGCATTATTCTGCTCACAATGTATATGGCAGTATCACTATATGCCCTGGCTGGAGAGAGAGAACACAGATATATGTAAGATGAGGAGAGTGAAGGAGGAATTTGAGAATGGCTATAAAAGAGTGCACTTAAATGTTTATATATATATATATATATATATTTTATTTTAATATATATACATAATAAGAAGGGGATGGACTATTTTGCTTCCTAATGAAACAGAAAAAAATCTGCTTCTTCGTGCCTTTGAAACTCTCTTAGGTATGGTATTTTTGCCCGAACTACATTTTGTTTGAAGTTGTGTTGTATTTTTGTTAGTGGGCATTGGCATGTTTGAAACCTACATGGAGCAGATACCTTACTCTATTCGATATTACATATCTAACATATATGGCAGGCAGTAAGATGTCATAAGACTGTCAACAAAAAATAAGTTTAAGGTGTGACAGTAGGTATGATGGAAAGTATCGGTTTCTTGCCTTCCAGTGCCAAACTACTCATCTTTGCCCAGAAACCTGAAGAGAAGAGCTTGCAAGTGTGACCTGAAGTTGTTTTAACCAAAACAAGAGGGGGCTGTGCACACCAACAAAACACACTCAGTGGTTTGCTGTATTTTGCACACAATCAGTTTCAAAGGGGATGTAAATTACATTCTCAGAAGTCCAAATCATTAACTGAGGGCTGACATAGAAAAAGCAGGCATTACATTAGCAGAGCCCTTTATGAAAATAAATCTTCCCAGAAATCTGGATATATTTGTTGTGTAATATCCTAGCATCAGTCTGGAATCCATCAGTGCCCCTAGATGAGGAAAATATTGTCAAAAATGGTGTAAATTGACAAACCAAAGGGCTGATAGACGTTTCTCAGTGTATCCACTGGTTGCTCCATTTATCCTCCCAATTCTACATCAGTTTTCCCTGAATCCATCTTTCCTTGTGTGTCCTTGTTTTTTATCAGTATTGAAGGAAGTTTTTGATGTGAACCAATTAATAAATCCCAGAGAAATACAGATTTCATCACCATACTGAGAATGTAGAGCCCCTACATTCCCTCTTGGTTGTTTAGCACAAAAACAGCAACTGAGTGGATTAACAGTATGGAAGTCCTCAGCAGTTGGGAAATAATTGCCAACACTTGTACACTGAAATTTATCTCAAGAAAAATTGATGTTGACATAACATTCTGAATCTTTATTTAATTTCCAAGATGGAATTACAGCCATAGTACAGTCTGAAGCCAGACTGGCAAGACTCAAGACTAGATACACCGGCTTCCCTAAAAATAATTTTACTGATTAACAGAAAATTGGATACTGGCCTACATCTTATATTCATAGTTACGTATTTGTTTTGTAAAACTGGCTTTTGTACTTGTGGGGGGAAGAATCTTACTTAAGAATTGGCAGTTCTGTCTCAAGTACTGAGGTGCTTGAACTAGAAGTAACTTACCTGTTTCCATTTTATCATGAGAAAGGCAGAAATCTGGTGTATGAAATAGTTCTGTGGGTTCAGGTGGGTGCCAACTTCCTGTTCATACTTACAGGAAAGGTCATGCTTTTCTCTTCCCAGGTTTTCCCAGGCACAGAACCTGATGACTTTTAAAGTAACCTTGCATTCCACTCAGGTTTTGTTTTTAAACTCTGGTGCTTGCACTCTTTCAGGCTGACAGTTGGTGTTCAGAATCTGCTTTTAATCTTAATTTGACCAGAGGAAACTCCAAAATGTCTTGTAGAAAAATTAGCTTATTTTTGTTGTTTCTTTTGTTTGTTTGGGTGCAATTTGAGATAGCTCTTGCCTTGCTTCCATTAGTAAGTCCTCAAAAAAGATAAAAAAGTGCACATATAGATAGACTGTATTTCTAACGTATCTATGATAAGGAAACAAATATGTCTAGTTCTTCCTTTACTCATGCTGTACATTCTCTTCACATGTTACTTGTGAGAAAATTTGAGTATTAGATGCCACCACTTTATAGAGATGTGGAAAAGATAATTTTACAATCTCGTAATTGTTCAGAGAATTCAACTGGATAAAATATTGATATTATAAAATAAATCTACAAACCCCACAGACAGTTCCTAACTATCCTTTCTTAAATTTAAATTTTGCTCAGAGTTTTCCCCTGCTGGTGATTTATAATCCAACAAGCTCATGCATGTTTTCAACTATAACATGCATCTTCTCTTCTGTGACATTCTCATATTCCCAGAAAAAGAAATGTTTTAAAGCTTTTGGCTAAAGGGCTTCTATGTTTTCAAGGCATGATGGTTCAAAAGAGTACGGCTGTAAATGGAATTCAGGTGAATATCAGAACTTCATACTGACTGTCAACAAGAATTTGACAAAGGGTTTTCTATTCCCTTTGCATTTGTTCTTCTCCCCAAAGTCTATGGCATAAGGATATCAAAGGGCTTGTTCTCTCTATATAAAACTGAGTTGAACAATGCAGATACTCCTCCCCTTACATCCACACAGAACTGGTCAACATACTATGGACCTGATGAAAGGGATTCCTTGAGTCACAGGTGCAGGTAAAGTTGTAAGCTGTGCCTGATCATTGCATGCTTTGAACTGTTTCCTAGATTGAAGGGAGAATTATAGAGGATGCTGAAGCACCACCTCCTCCAAACCCCTCTGGCCAGTGTCCCATCTGTCGCTGGAACCTGAAGCATAAGTATGATTATGTGGTAAGTTTAATGTCAGATTTCCCCCAGTCCTCATTGCTGGACGAGTATTGCTTTCAGATCTACATACCCTGCAAACTGCCCCTCTCATCTTTTCCTGGGAGTTGTGAAGATACTTAATTAACTCCAGCTCTGCTTCTCTTGGGTGCAGCAAGAGCTTTGTACACCGTAATTGTTTGCCTTGGCTGATAGTGTTTCTGGGAAGAAGGATGGACTTGTGTTAAATAGGAGATTTAGAATTACTGACATGGCTATCTGATCTGAAAAGGCTCTATAGCTCTTTTCTGCCCAGCCGCTTTTCACCATTGCACTTCCCAGAGACTCAAACTGGAATGTGGCATTTACTCAGTGGATACAGGCCTAGCTCCAGAGAGGCCAGAAGACTTAACTAGGTCAATTATGTGACTGCAGACACTATGATTTCTCATTTGTTGTTGTCCACTAAGTTCATAACCCGTTTCATACAGCTTTTAAAACTATGAGTATGGAAGAAGAGCATACATTTTTACTTACCTTGCAAGAGAAGAACAGGTTTTATTCAATCATTTTGCAGAAAATACTAATGAGAAGTTATTAACTAATGAGGGGACAGCTAACACTAAATCTAGAATATGGGAAGGAAGCCCTGTAGTGCTTTAAAACAAAAGCACAACAGTCACAAACACTTCAGAATAAGAAGTGTGATCTAGCAGATGCAGAATGTACAAGAGGTCATTCAAACAAATGCACTGAGTTCCCCCCGTGCATGCTCAAAACCCAGCACTGGAATTAGAAAAGAAGAAAACCGACAGGAACATGCTGTTACTAAGATAAGGCAACAGAAAACTCAGAATAAGCTAATGTCAATAGGATTAGAGAGGAGGATGCAAATACATTGGAGGAAAAGAAATGTTTGTGAGAAAGTCCATTAATGAGAGAAGGGAACTGAAAGCCACATAGGTTGCAAAATGACTGAGCTGCTTGTGTGTAGTCCTAGTGCACACATGCAAAGGAAAATTATGTTTTAATATCTGTATACCGATGACAATCTGCAAATGTAAAACAACAGGAAAAAACAAATACAGAAGTAACTTAAGCACTGAATTAGGTACAGACCAGCAGGCCTGGATTGCATATTGCCTCAAGGTCTTGAAGGAATTATCTAACAAATACATTACTTCACTCACAGGATTTTTTTAAGGCGTGAAAAAAAAATTGCTAGGGTATCACCAAGTGGTTTGAAAACTGCAAGTGACATACTAAGTAGATAAGAGAGGAAGGAGAATGATGCTGATCATTGCCAATTGGTAGTTAAATAAAACATTGAAACGTTGAAATTCCAAATAAAAGGTGTCAGCTAGGAGTAAAAGCAAAAAAACCTGTTGGATAGCACTAATTAAGACTCATTAATTATGAAGAATATGAGTACGACAATAGTACCAGACAAAATACTTGCAATTACTCCAGACAGGTGAAAAAACAGATGTGAGATGTAAATGAAATAACGTTTAGTGTCTTTCAAAGCAGAAATGGAGGCATTTAGAATCTAGTGTTTTCACTGATTCTTACTCAGGTTGGCTGCAATATTAAACAGTGAAATAAGTTGGGGGCAGGGGAGTATTTAGTGTTTTCTGGCCTGTTTCTCAACAACATGGGAAACTTGGAAATACAATGAATTTGCAGGTTATAATGAATTAGTTGAAATGACAAATACCATTAAGGTTTGTGAAGTGCTACAAGACCAGATCGGGTCTATTATGTGTTGCCCATGTTCAAACACAGAAATTCCTTGTGATTATTTTTCATGATTGCTGAATAGTGATCAAAACCAACTAGTTACTTACTCTGGAAAATAAGTTTTTTAAGGTTCATATCATTTTATGGGACTTTCAAATGCAAGAAGTAAACAGCATCATTAAACTGGGTAATTCTAGAGATTTACAGAAAGCATTCCATGAGTCACACATTAACAACCCTTGAGAAACCATAAACTGATGTTCAGGAATGAAATAAGTTATGGCAGTGTATTACATCTTGGAAATCTATATATAGACTTACACAGACTCAGTTCCTGCTGCCGTGTGTGGTAGAAGACTCCACTGAGTATCTGGCTAGATAATCCATCAAGAACCAAAGAAGTTTTAGACAATGTGATTCTGTAGATTTTGAGTTCCAGGCTTAGAAATTGGTCACAACAGAGAGTGTGAAGCATGAGTTTTACATGAGTTTTTAGAGTGAACTAAGTTACGAGTTTTCTTCAACTTCACTTTGATTTTTAGATCCTGATTCTATTGTTCAGTATGGAGGTAAGAGAAAACTAAATGTGAAGAGAGATTCTGCAGCAAGTCTTGAGAATCACTGCTAAGATAGTTTCTAAGAAATTGTGGTGCTGAGAGGCAATCTAGGAACGTGTCAATCTCGGCTGTTGCATAGATTTTGAATGCATGTGCATCTAGTGCGGCTACATCCAATACTCCTTCTGGACAAAAAGCTAAAGAGAGCAGTGTGAAGTGGTATTTTAGAATTGTAGAAGTTTCTTACCTCATGTTCAGAAGCTTCCGTCTGTGGGGCCAATGAGAACCAGGAGAATTTTGAGTTTTGGAGTAGACTACTTCTTCAGTTGTCTAAGTCCCTTATGTTTTTGAATGTTTTGTACCAGTCACAAATTTTCAGGATTTTAAATGTTAAGCTGAGTAAAAATCTCCATTTTCTACACTAAAGCACTCTCTGCTACTTTATTTTCTCTGCTGTAGCCATGACGAGCAGCAGAATCTTGAGATGCTTTAAGTACCAAAGTGCAGGCATTTAACTCTGTGGGAATTAAACATTGGGACAGTTTTTTCACTGATAGTTAATTGTCCTAAATGTCTGTAAATTTAGAGCAGCTATTTCTGTTAAAGATATAGCCTAGTTCATACAGCATAACCTATAAGCTGAGCTTGGTGAGAGATTGGACTAGATGGTGGTTCCTTTGAGATTGATAAGCTGAGATCAGTCGGTTGCACAGAAGGGAAAGTGTGAGCTTTTTTGCTTGGGACGCTTGTAATTGGGCTGAATGAGGCACTATGAAAAGGGAAGTGTTGAATTAGCCCCTGAGGGAGTTGAGTAATATGACCTCACAGGACTTTTCTTTTGTCATGTGCAGCTAGCACAGTCTAAAGTAGTGGCATAATGAGTTACTCTGGCTGTCAAAGAACTGGGGGACCAGTGTCTCCAAAGTCATTAATCAACTGAACAGGCATTGTGAGCACTAGCAGGTCATGATTCCAACCTGCCTCAGCTGTGATGTAGAGGGCTGCAGTTGTCTTTGCTAGTTCAATTCTGATCCTCTGCTGGGGCTCAGGGTAACAGAGCTTAAGATATAAATTCACACAGTTTGGGATATGTGTGTGTCTGTCTGTCCAGTGAAACAGATCTCAGGTGATTTTTTTTCATATCCATTGTAGGCATGCAACTGGATTGAAATCCCCAATTCTGTTACAAAATGTGTGGAGAATGGTGTACAGCTCCCAGGAGGAAGGGAGATAGAAAAAACTAGACTCTTGTATAACTGGAAATAATGACTGGCAGACTCGTCTGATACAGCCCAGTAGTAATTTGGCTGCACAGATAGAACGGTTCTTGTGGTAAATCAAGGTTTTAATGAATCATGTGTCAGTCAAGGCTCCTGCTTTTCAAAGTATCTGCAGACATTAAAATGCGGGTGTCTCTGCATTTTGCTTACCATCTATTCACAAGAATATGCGGTATATAGTGCTCCATCTAGCAAGTTTGTCCAGTCCTTTTAGCAGTGGAGGCTAAACTTGTTTTTTCTTTCTCCCCCTTATCCACTTCAAACATCATTAGTTTGAGTAGGCAGTAAATATGTCATCTTGCTTTGGCAACAGTTAGGGGAAACCGAACTGCAAGCTTTGCCTATTAGCCCTAGATTAATTCAGTCCAAGTTGTTTTCATCAAATGCTGTAGATTACAGGGGTGGGAATCTGGGTCCAGCCTCATGGGAGCTGTCCAGTGATTAAAGCAAATCCGTGGTTACAGGCTTGGCTGTCCACTAGCACAAAATGTGAATTTCATGGAACATGACGACACCATGAGAACTTGCCAGACATATTTTTTAATTTGACCGCTCCACGTACTTGTTCACTTCCCTCCACAGCTGCCCCATGAAGTTGGCTGTACCTGTCTGCTTTCTCCCAGTGGTAAGATACATCTGTGTGAATACTCTGGGAGAGGCACCTGGCCTGTTAACTGTGGGGAATCTTCAGACAAGGACAAACCTTTGGTCAAGTGTGCAGCGTTTTAAGCCAAGCAGCGAGCTGTAGCAGCTGGGACATGACTGATAATTTCAGTCAAGAATGACTGCCACACCAGGGTGTTGGTCAGTTGGTGACACTGTTGGTCAGAGATGATAACAGAGAACAGATTTTCTTGATTTCTTTTTTTCCCCACAGGGAGAAAAAAAATACTATCTCCACTTTCTTCCCACCAATCCCTTTTGCATGGAAACACTTGATAATAAGCCTGTAACTCCATGAGGTGTGGTGGTAATATGAGAAATCACTTGGACCACACACACACCCTTCACATGAGTGTGTGGCCTACTTAGGCTTTCATGGCTGCAAAGACTGAAACTGCCTCAAAACATCAGCTCTCTTTGTCTTCCACAGAGTAGTGCAGCAGGCTAGTGGCAAAGTCTTGCACGTTTTTCTCTTTCTAGACACTTGGAGCTGAACAGCCCTTTTTTACTTAGGAAAGTGGTATGTACTAAATGGCAAATTGAGCTGTTGGTGTTTTGAAGATCCAGACAACTAAAGAAGAGGAAAAAGGGGGATGGAACCTTGCTCTGGTTTCCCGAATCCAATTCAGTACATTTCAGGAGCGGTCAAAAGTCAGTGCCCTTGGACTGTTTGGCTGGCCTCCATCCAGTTTCTACCAGTGCAGCTGGCACCATCTGGTCCCCTGAGTACTGTTCTCCTTGGCAGGGCTGTGTTTTAGCTGGGCTCTGCTTCCCTTCTAACCATCAATGGCCTCCCAGGAACATGCTGCTAGTTGCTCAGCTGGGCTTTTGTCCTTGGGGTACAGCATGGCTCTGTAGGGTGCCTGATTAGTCATTTTGTATCAGGGAGACATTAAAGTCAATGTCTAAATGTCAGTGGGCCTACCTGATATGCCATATTTTCAAAGGAGCTGGATCTGAAAATCAGTCTGAACATGTTCACTGTAGACAATTGCATGTAGAAAGAAAGCCAATTATGAGAAGAGGGAAACTGCATGTCATGATTGTATTAGTGAGAATGGTATTGATTTGGGGTGGGGTTGGGGGGTGGGAAGGACAAAATAAACCCACAAACCTCCCCAACAAATAAAACCCCTCAACATTTTGTCTGTAACACTTGTAACCAACATTTTGTCCCAGATGACTGGAATCCATTATTAAAAAGAGTATAAAGGAGGAACCTGAGATCTGCTGACCTATCAGCCTCACCTCTGTGCCTAGGAAGGTCATGGAACATCCTCCTAGAAGCTGTGCTAAGCCACATGGATAACAGGGAGAAGATTTGATACAGCCAACAAGGCTTCACCAAGGGCAAGTCCTGCCTGACTAACCCAGTGGCCTTCAGTGATGGAGTGACTCCATCAGTGGACAAGGGAAGAGCTTCAGATGTCATTTAACGTCTGTCAAGCCTTTGACATGATCTCCACAATATCTTTCTTTCTAAATTGGAGAGAGATAGACTCAATGGCTGGACTATTAGATGCATGAGGAGTTGGTTGGAGGAGTCACATCCAGAGAATAGTGGTCAACTGCTCACAGTCTGATAGACATCAGTGACAAGTGGTGTACCTCAAGGGGTCCTTAATGGGACCACTTCTATTTAGTACCTTCATTAATGACATAGAGGGATTGAGTGCACCTTTGTCAGGTTTGCAGATGACACACCTGAGGGGTGAGATGCCATCCAGAGGAACCTGGACAAGTTCAAGAAGTGGGCCTGTGGGAAGTTCATGTGGTTTAACAAGTGCAAGTGCAAGGTGCTGCACCTGGGCTGGGAAACCCCTGGTATCAGCACAGGCTGGGGATGAACAGGTGGAGAGCAGCCCTGGGGAGAAGGAGCTGGGGGTGCTGGTGGACAAGAGGCTGGACATGAGCCAGCCACTGGCACTCATAGCCCAGAAACCCAATTGTATCCTGAGCTGCATCAAACAGAGTAGCCAGCAGGGCAAGGGAGTGTATGAACTCACTGATCTTTAAGGTCCCTTTCGACCCAGACCATTCTACAGTTCTATGAAAGCATCTGTCAGAATCCATCATTACCACAAGGGCATCCTATGACAGCTGAGCTGGTCTTGTGTAGTGGGGGTGGGTGAATAATTCCTAGTTACCTAGATTTCTGAATACTCACTTTATATTCACTTGTGATTATTTGCTTTTGCAAGGCCAGTAATTGACAGTAGGAATGCTCCAGGGAGCTCTTTGTAAAAGAGCAAGAATGAGGGGTAAGAGCAGGTCTGTGAATCTGTGAACAGGCAGTCAGGGTCACCCAACATGAAAAGCCACAAGTATTCTTTGTTCTGCCTGTTGCCCTTGCCGGGGGGTGCAAAGTTCTGCCATGCTTCATTTGAACTTGCTCTGTCTGGGCGCTTCCTGTGGGTCCCCTCAGCCTGCACGCAGACTCTGCATGGTCGTGCTGCCTCAGTTAGGAACGTACTTACAAGAGCCATGGAGAAGTAAACTCTCAACCAGTCTGTCAACAGAAGGGGAAAAAACAAGTGTGAAGTCTCTGGAGGCCCTTTGGGCCAACTTATGCTGATGTCAGGATGTCAAGGATGCCTGCTTATATTGGCCTGAGGGGTATCTTTGCACTGGTGCCATGTGTGGAAATGGAGAACATGGATCTGAATCCTGGGCTGTTGTACAGTTAATGGGACACTTGTGCAACAGCTGTTGCTGCTGTGTTTAAAAATTTGTCATTCCAGCCCTGTGATACTATCTGATCCTAGAGATGCCTTTAATTTTGTTTTTATTAAGAGGGCTGCTTTACATTTCTAGAGTTTTTAATTGTAAAGGTCAACAGCAGTGTGGTCGAAGTGGTTCTTGAACCACAGGCGAGCCCTCAGCATGCTTCAAGTGCTCCTTTCATCCACCATGACTGTCACAGCCCCACCTAATGCACATGCAGTTGAAGGACTGAGTGCAGCAATTTATCCTATTAGTCCTTACTCGTCAGCACATATTCTTTTCTTACGAAAAGCTTCCTCATGTAAGATCTTGGATCATTTCCCTGCTCTCCACCCCTCCAGAGAGACCTGAGGGAAGCTCCACCATGGGAAACTAGATAAAAGTTTGAGGAGTAGATAGCAGAGAACAGTCCTCCTCTGAGGGAACGAGGAGGGGGTCAGATGTCATCTAACATATCTGTGAACTTTAGGACAGCAGCTGTGATGGCATTTCAAGTTGTGTAAACAATATCCATCTGTAGGTCTTGTGTAACTTAGCGTGAGTACCTAGGACACATTATCTTAGCAAGAATCTTGGAGCAAGTAGTGNGACTCCATCAGTGGACAAGGGAAGAGCTTCAGATGTCATTTAACGTCTGTCAAGCCTTTGACATGATCTCCACAATATCTTTCTTTCTAAATTGGAGAGAGATAGACTCAATGGCTGGACTATTAGATGCATGAGGAGTTGGTTGGAGGAGTCACATCCAGAGAATAGTGGTCAACTGCTCACAGTCTGATAGACATCAGTGACAAGTGGTGTACCTCAAGGGGTCCTTAATGGGACCACTTCTATTTAGTACCTTCATTAATGACATAGAGGGATTGAGTGCACCTTTGTCAGGTTTGCAGATGACACACCTGAGGGGTGAGATGCCATCCAGAGGAACCTGGACAAGTTCAAGAAGTGGGCCTGTGGGAAGTTCATGTGGTTTAACAAGTGCAAGTGCAAGGTGCTGCACCTGGGCTGGGAAACCCCTGGTATCAGCACAGGCTGGGGATGAACAGGTGGAGAGCAGCCCTGGGGAGAAGGAGCTGGGGGTGCTGGTGGACAAGAGGCTGGACATGAGCCAGCCACTGGCACTCATAGCCCAGAAACCCAATTGTATCCTGAGCTGCATCAAACAGAGTAGCCAGCAGGGCAAGGGAGTGTATGAACTCACTGATCTTTAAGGTCCCTTTCGACCCAGACCATTCTACAGTTCTATGAAAGCATCTGTCAGAATCCATCATTACCACAAGGGCATCCTATGACAGCTGAGCTGGTCTTGTGTAGTGGGGGTGGGTGAATAATTCCTAGTTACCTAGATTTCTGAATACTCACTTTATATTCACTTGTGATTATTTGCTTTTGCAAGGCCAGTAATTGACAGTAGGAATGCTCCAGGGAGCTCTTTGTAAAAGAGCAAGAATGAGGGGTAAGAGCAGGTCTGTGAATCTGTGAACAGGCAGTCAGGGTCACCCAACATGAAAAGCCACAAGTATTCTTTGTTCTGCCTGTTGCCCTTGCCGGGGGGTGCAAAGTTCTGCCATGCTTCATTTGAACTTGCTCTGTCTGGGCGCTTCCTGTGGGTCCCCTCAGCCTGCACGCAGCCTCTGCATGGTCGTGCTGCCTCAGTTAGGAACGTACTTACAAGAGCCATGGAGAAGTAAACTCTCAACCAGTCTGTCAACAGAAGGGGAAAAAACAAGTGTGAAGTCTCTGGAGGCCCTTTGGGCCAACTTATGCTGATGTCAGGATGTCAAGGATGCCTGCTTATATTGGCCTGAGGGGTATCTTTGCACTGGTGCCATGTGTGGAAATGGAGAACATGGATCTGAATCCTGGGCTGTTGTACAGTTAATGGGACACTTGTGCAACAGCTGTTGCTGCTGTGTTTAAAAATTTGTCATTCCAGCCCTGTGATACTATCTGATCCTAGAGATGCCTTTAATTTTGTTTTTATTAAGAGGGCTGCTTTACATTTCTAGAGTTTTTAATTGTAAAGGTCAACAGCAGTGTGGTCGAAGTGGTTCTTGAACCACAGGCGAGCCCTCAGCATGCTTCAAGTGCTCCTTTCATCCACCATGACTGTCACAGCCCCACCTAATGCACATGCAGTTGAAGGACTGAGTGCAGCAATTTATCCTATTAGTCCTTACTCGTCAGCACATATTCTTTTCTTACGAAAAGCTTCCTCATGTAAGATCTTGGATCATTTCCCTGCTCTCCACCCCTCCAGAGAGACCTGAGGGAAGCTCCACCATGGGAAACTAGATAAAAGTTTGAGGAGTAGATAGCAGAGAACAGTCCTCCTCTGAGGGAACGAGGAGGGGGTCAGATGTCATCTAACATATCTGTGAACTTTAGGACAGCAGCTGTGATGGCATTTCAAGTTGTGTAAACAATATCCATCTGTAGGTCTTGTGTAACTTAGCGTGAGTACCTAGGACACATTATCTTAGCAAGAATCTTGGAGCAAGTAGTGAAACAGTGAAGGAGCGGGGATTGCAGCTGACATCATGTGTTTACACTAGTGAAGTCAGGGGAAGACTCAAACCATCTGAGTGACCTTACTAAGCTAAACTGGCAGGCAGTGACAGCAAGCAAAAGCCACTTGTTGTCAAGCTGCAGACAAAATGTGTAGGGAGGAATCATTGTTTTGTTTTACATTGTTCTGAGTTCTGTACACAACACAGGGCTCAGCACGACACCTGCAGTCACAGCAGTGAAGGTAGCTGGGGCACTGATGGTTTTGCTTTCCTCTCTTCCTCAGGATGTCTTGCTGCTGAGTCAGTTTATCCGTTCAGATGGAGGGATGCTGCCACGAAGGGTCACAGGCCTCTGCTTGGAGGAGCACAAGAAGGTTGCTGTCTGTGTGCAGATGGCTCACCGTGCAGGTACATAGCTCTGCCAGAGACAACCCCTGACTGTAGGGTACCTATTGAACCCCTTGAGAGGGGTCTCCTGCCAGTTGGTATAGCTCAGGAGATGTCATTGTCCAGTCACCCAGCAAACTTGTTATGGTCCAAGTGCTGGGACACGGTGATGGAATGGAGACTGCTTGTTCTGCTTTCTCTGTGTCCTCACTCCTGTCTTGACAGCAGACATTTATCCCCATAGATGAGACTAGCATTGCAGAAAGATCTGGGAAGTGGCTCAGTCTCCAGTAAATAATGATTAAACACCTGCTTCTGAAATCACTTGATTTATCTAAGCTTGACCTACCCCATTAGTAACATGCAGCTCTACCATCTGCCATGTGACAACTTCTTACTTTTCCCTGGGAGTGGGACCCAGGTTGATGCAGTCAAGAGTATTGTGCTGATCTTTATGCTTGGTACCTGAGTTGCATCCAAGTTAAATGGAGTGAGAATTTTAATAGTCAGATTTTCCATCCTGGAGATGGAATCTGATTGGACACCAGTGTCCTGTGTCCTCAGAAAAAGCTTCTGTGCTGAGCCCAAGTGACAGTGTCATTGGTGTGTATTTCCTCTCTATACCCAGCACAATTTCCCAGCTTCTCTGGCTGGGGTGCAGGTTCAACAGTGGCTAAAGATAAAATACCCTGTCTACTGTACTTTAGCTTTTGTTGTACTGTCCCAGTAGTGACTTGGGTTGCCTGGCTTATAAGATGTAGTGTGACTTCTGAATGCAATGGAAGCAAAGAGACACGGCAAAATATTCTCACATCTTTTTCTGTTTCAGGTTTGTTGCCAAACCACAGGCCTCCACTTCCTGAAGGGCATATTCCAAAGAAACCCAAGCTGAACAGGTGAATAGTCCTGTCTTTCCACATTTCTCTTTTTCAGGAATAAAGTGGAAGGGGTAAAGCAGTTCCTTACAACTGCGTGAGAAATGCCTCAGGCAGCAGGGTTCATAAAGAGTACTCAGCATTTTGGAGAAGAGCTGTCATGATACTCTATTGGCAGTCTTTTAAGGACAAGTCATATTTTATATAAACCATTTATTCACACAAGATTAAAACTGCCACACATGTTAGGGTCTGCCTGCCCTTCCTCAGCTGTGCTCACCTCCTCATCACTGACAATCAGGAGGCAGGAGGATGCCACAGATGGAGTCACTGCACCACAGAATAGCTGAGGTTGGAAGAGGTCTGAAGATTGTCTAGCCCAAGCTCTCTGCTTAAGCAGAGTCACCTAGAGCAGCTTACTCAGAACTGTGTCCAGCCAGATTTTGAATATATCCAAGGATAGACCTTCCCCAGATTCTTCTGGGTGCAGCTTGTTCCAGAGAACCAGCCTCTACAAGACAGTGTTCTCTTACATTCAGACAGAATTTCTTTTTTAATTCGTGCCCACTACCTCTTGTCCTGTCGCTGAGCACCAGTGACTGGGGAGAACCCACCTGTCTCTTCTTTACACTCTCCCTTCAGGTACTTACGAACAATGGTAAGTCCTCACTGCACCTTCTTTTCTCCAGGTTGAACAGTCCCTTCTCTCTTAGCCTTTTTAGCCCCCAACAGGAGGCTGGAGGGTGCCCAGGTAGTGATACTAGCAGGGGGAGGGTGTGCTGAGAAGCCAGCAGGGGCCCATCCCAGGCCCATTACCTTCTGTACCTTCTGCCCCATCCCAGTTTCCTCCAGTCAGCGATTCGCCCTCTGCCTGCCCTTCCTGTGCATCCGAGCTGAATGGCCCCTGGCCTTGGGGTGGGCAAAGGGGAAGCCTGCAGCCGCCTCCTGCTCTGTGCTGGGCACTTGGAGGTGCTAATCCCCTGTTTATAACCTCACACTCCGTTTCCATGGGGATGTCAGAGCGGTGTATGAACCTCGCATTAGCAAACTGTGGGGTTACCAGAGGCCACGGGGCTGTCGCTGGGAGAGCTTAGACTGCAAGGCTGAGGATGGCTGGAGACTCCTGCATTTCAGGTCTGACTCTACAGTGGAGATTTGAGAGAGGCTTTTGGAAATGCTGGCAGGCTGCATAATGGGTATCAGTGAGGGTCAAATTAGAGGACTTTACATTTGATGCAACCCTGTAGCTATCAGATACTTCAACTATAATAACTTCTTCCTTGTGTCTTACAAGTCTTGGGGATTCTTTAGTTAGATTCTTTAGTGTCTTATCTGGCAGCTGTGAGGTGGAGCACTTTATCTTGTTAGCATTCACATTGCAACCCTGAGCAGCAGGTTGAGACGGGAAATGGTAAATGCAGTATCTTACTGGAATCACACCAGGGCTCCAGATCTGATGTCCTGCCTCTTACAAGTTGTTCTATAGACCTTTAGTATGAATATCTCCAGATACATTCTACATGCAAGTAGGTGTGCTACATCTCTAAATTTATTAAATTGGAGATTGCTGCATTGCTAGCCCCTCCCTACACTACCCATGCTTTTCTCTTCCCAAAGAGGGAATGTAGAAGGCCCAGTGGAAGCAATTTTAGAAGAGGAGAGCAGAGGATATGGAGTAGCATTGAAGTAGACAGACTTTTGGGTCTGGGTGGAGACAAGAGAATAGGATTGAAGATTTTGGTGATGAGGCTGACATTATGCAATTGAGTCCCAAATGCTAGGATAAAGCACAGGAGTACTTCAGGAGTGTTCTCCTGTTCTAAGAAGATACTGTCTTCTTAGCCTGCTGGATGGGGAGAGCTCTGTGTGTTGTAGCCTTGCAAAACCTTGGCCATTCTGTATGAGTTTTGACTGTGTGAACCCTCACCTGTACTTCCCTCATTGCTCTCTGGAGCAGTAGCTGGCATGGCATAAGGCAGGAGTTACAAATTGCTTCCTTCCTCTAGCCTGAAGTGCACCCACATGCTGAATGTCTGAAGTCATTTAGCCGGTACTTATTTTTGGAATGAAGCCAGAGCTCTTATCAGAAGTTTCCCACATAAATGACTTGTCCAAGCTTACCTTGTCTTTGCCTATGTACTTATTTCCAAAGCTTCCTGTAAGTCTGCAGTGACTTGGGAAGTGCTCAACCTGTGGTGCTGCCAAATGCAAGTGAACTGATGGGGGAGAAAAGGGAAAAACTGGTTTGAACTTTGGAGTGGATTAAGCTGCCTTGTTCAATGCCATCAGAACATGTCTGGGTCACCCTCTAAACTTGTAATATTAGGGCTATTCACCTGTCTTAGCTTGTTCCTTCATTGTGTGTATGTCTACTGGACTTAGAGGTGCCAGTTCAAGAAGGGTTCATTAGGATCCAGCTACAGCCTATTATAGCAGGCAGTGCATTACACAGTTAAGTGATGTATTTTACAAATCTTTGAACTTCATCTATTTTTGAGATCACTGTATTGGCTGTTCTAGCCATCTTTACCAGTCTGCTTAGATGAGAGGTAAGCAGTACCTTTCTGCACTGTAGCTATAGCCCTGGGAATGTCAACAGGGAAAAACTGAGATGCCTCTTAATATACTTGGGCCCCTTGTTAAGGCTTTTCCAAAATTGAAACACAGGTAATGTAAGCAATCTCTTGTCTGTCTCTTTACTCTGAATAGAGAAAGTTTCCACTTCAGTAAAGGAAGGGCTTCTGAGAATTCACTGTCTACTCCAGATGTTACACACTTCCATGAGAATTTGTAGTGTTCGGGAACTGCCTGCCATCTTACACTGTGCTGAAGAATGTTTTGCTTGTGCTAGAGCTCTTGACATAAAACTACACCATCAGCTGGTAGAATGGACAAAAGCCTAAGATAGCTGTAGGGATTGATTCTGCTCACACCACCTGAGACTGAAGGAGATTCATCACCTGAGTGTGAAGTGGGAGTCAGAGCCCAGTGCCTATGCCATGATACAGACCGGAGCATTAAATTTCTGCATGTAGATTCAGAGCAGCAATCCCGGCCAGGCTGAAGTCTGGCAGGTTACTTCCTTTGAATGAGCAATCCCTTTCATTTTTTTCCTGTCTAGCAAAGTTCTGGTTGGTGCTCCTTGTGGCCAGGCTTCTTCTGAGGCTGTGTCAGTATTTTTCAGAGCAGCTTCATTTGTTGCCGAAAGAGGGACAAATGAGCCTGGTGAAAAACTGATGTGTCCGTTAGACAATGTACAGGCCAGCTACATGGGACGGACTCTGTGGCTCCTGTGCAAAGGTACTAAGGCAGTATATAAAGGACTGAGGAGCTGCATTAATATGTACTTTTAAAACCACTGAAAAAAGCTCTTCCTCAGCTATCTTTTTACTGCAGTGGTGGCTGTCTTGGTCAGAATGTTTGGCCCATGTCACTGTCACCCTGATTAAAGTGAGCCTGCTTCAAATCCAAAGAGTCTGGCATGCACTGGCTACCACCTAGCTGGGATTAAAAGGTATCATGCCACCATATGGAACTATCAGCAAACTTCCTTGTTTTAACAAGGGTCAGGGGTGCTGACATGCCATTGATTTAGTGTTGTGAAGTGTGGATTTATCATGCAGAATCCCTCTGCCTCTCAGGAAGGTGCTCTTCTGGTGCTTATTCAATGATATTTCCCTAAAAGCAGAATTCCTGCTGTTTTCTGAACTGGCTGTACTATCTCAGTTGTACGAACTTTGGACATTCCCTTCCCTGTCCCAGATTTCTCTGCAATAGATAAGGACTTCCCTGCTTTGCACTGGGTCATTTGGCAGCTGGCCTTCCTCTACCACTCCATCTCCTTATCCTGTTTCCACTACTGGAATTTAAGAAGAGCAGAATGCTTTGAGAACATCTGACCTGCAGATCTTGCCTTGTACTTGGTTATACAGCTGTCTAATGTAGTATGGAACATTCATCCATGATGTGATGTAACACAGAGGAGGATATAGGGAACTGAAGAAGAAGGTATAACATGGAAGTGAAATGCTAAGCTTTTTGGTCCTAAGGGTGGTAGGAGATGTATAAGAACTCTTTGTGGTCAGAATTCACCTGGGGAGCATTCCACAGCTCCCTCTTCTATATCCCCTGCAGTTGGGACACTGTCCAGGTAAGACTTGCCATGATATTTCTCGTTTCTTGGACTTCAGTTCTTTGCCTTTTTGTTTTCTGCCTAATTTGGTTTTGACAGTGATAGCTTATGAATGTTACAACTTAACTGCTTTACTAGCTATGGTTCTTTTGAAGAAATGGCCATGGGAGTAACCCACATCATCCATGAACTCTTCAGTCTCACGTCCTCACCTTCTCTTTACGTATCAAGTCTGCAGAACTTGGACATTGAAAATGAATTAAGTTTACCTTGTCATTGCAGAATTATTCCCTACAGTTAATTTTCCTCATGTTTGGCCTGGTCTGGGGTTTTCACTCTTTCCAGGGGATCATTCCACAAAAAAAAAAATTGTCTTGCAGCCAAGGATTGTCCCCTCATCCTCAGCCTATATTCTCCTTTTCAAAACTTCCTGCTGTTCTTTCTGCAGTTGTTCGTGCTCCAGCCTGGCATGTTCCAGTTACATGCTGCAGCAACAAAATATTTTCACTCGCCTGTGAGGCTGAGGAAGTTCTAAGCGATTTCACCAGCATTGTGTAGGGTGACAGACTGTTTCCATATTCCAGAGTTGCGTGTGTGCAGGCCACCACACACTGGAACCATTTGGGAAGCCGTCAAGCTCAGCTGTAGGTCAAACTTCTTCCTTTCAGTAATGGAAACCTGAAACACTCAGCAGTTTTCTTTTCAGCATGGAGGTTTTTGCATGGAAAATGTGGACTAACAGTCTATCCAGAACGGTCCCTGAATTCAAGCCAGCATCTAGATGCTCTTTTAATATGATTACAGAACTCATGTTCTTCTGGCGGGCCCAAAGTATTGGTTAAAATGCAACACATTGAAGTTGTTCCCTATCCAAAAGGACTAGGGAATATCACAGGTTCCCTGACACAGGGGTCTGTCAGCAAGAAGTACCGTAAGATTATGAAGTACTTGATTTTGAGTGCTCAGCTGCCATTCCATTTCCAGCTTCCTACTGGAAGAGCATAACACGACACAGATAGTATCCAAGTCAATCCCTTCTCCATCACCTGAACTGGAGGAGTTGCTCTGTGTAACCAAGAGGCAGGCTCTGTACAAATTCCTCATGAATTACAAAGTTCTCAGGCTCTGTGGACACCTCTCATCCCTGGGAGCAGAATCTGCTTTTCCTACTATGAGCATTTCACTCCAGCAGCATGTGGTTCCTCTCATCTGCATGGAAACCGTGTTGTGCATAGCATGTGTATTCAAAAGCAAAGAGCCAGAGCGGCTGCAGGTGAGCAAAGCCAAGAGGTGTCATGGGAAGGGATGTGGCAGGGAGGAGTCTAGCCAGCACTTTGATCAAGTGCTTCCTGCAGTCTGTAGCCCACTGCCTTCTGCTCTTAATCCAAACAAAAGCCATATTGAAAAAATTCAGTGAGGGTTCAGAAGTTCAGAGTTGAACTTTACCAACATGGCCTTTGCTTGAGCTGTGTATGTGGTTTTCCCATTTCCCTTACCCTGCAAATGGAAGCCTTGTGCCTACTCACAGGCTCGAAGTGGCAGCCTCCAAGTGGAAAGGCCTGCCCACTGAACAGAATCCATGAGAACAGACTATTGCATGCTACAGAGATCTCTAGCTATTACAGTGACTGCAGGTGAATTAACCACAGTTGTTTCCATCCTGATTGCATCTTGCTGAGTCCCACCAGGGAAATCCCACCAGCGTTCCTGTTACACTTTATCCAAACTACTCATCTGTGCACTTGGAGTCTAGGAATTGTTGTTCTTGCTCAGGACCCTACCATGCTCAAGGGGGCAAGCAGAGCCCTGAGGTGAATCACAATACCCGAGACTGGCGGCTGTGTCCCCCTTTGCCCAGAGTGGGAGCTCTGCACGCTGAAGTGACAGGTTAGGACACTGTGGACCAGCTGCATTTGGCTTCCACCTGAAGAGTCTGTCTTGACAACCTTCAGCTACTTGAGAAAATTCAAACACTCTGCCAGTGTGTTTTTGTAGGTGATTATAAAAATTCCCCAAGACAAACCTTGTTGTATACATTGAAGAGTAGGAGAGATTTGGCTAGGAAAGGGCGTACCCTACCTTACATGGATGGCAGAGTTTATAGAAAATTCCTGTGTACTGGGTTTTGAAGCTCTCCTGTGTGAAAAAAAAATCCAAATCTGTGAAATCAGTAGGAAATGGAGTTCGTCAGAGAGGAGAAGGAACTTTGTAGACTGACTGCTCCCAGGCATCAGGCTTTTGCACTGCTGAATCAAGGTAAAAAAAAAAAAAAGAAAAAAAAAGGCAGCAAACAAAATAGGACAAGTTTGAGTTTGGGACAAAGCAAGTATTAAAAGCCCTAAAAGCAAATGTGCTCCAGGAAGGGAAAGCGTCCAAATGTCTGTTTCAGCTAACAATGAAAAGCCCCAGCCTGCGGTCCCCAAAGGAAGCCAAAAGCCTGGACCAGAGGGCTGGATTAGACCTGGTCAAAAGAGAAATAACAAAAGCTTTAAAATCAGGCCATTACTAAATCCTCCTTCCTATGCAGAATTGGGGTGTGCACTTCCAGCCCCCACACAGAAACAGAGGGATTTCTTAAAAAGCCACTGTCTGTCTAAACCTGCATACAGCATTGATGTGTATCTCACATTCACACATTCACTTCTCTCCCAGTGAGATCATTTATTATCACAGGAGCACTTTCCCGTAATCGTGTGGACACGTGACCAGAATTGCACTTGGCACATTGATGCATTAAAACAATTTGGCATTTTTTTCCCTCCTTTTCTGTAAGTGAAGTGTGGCAATACCAAAATTTCTACTATGGCAGTCCCCTTGCAGCAAGGAGAATATGAAAAGGAGGATCTAGCCCGTGTGCTCATCTAATACCCCTACGGCTTCTCCCAAAGGAGCTGCCTTGCCATGGTTCTTTGCCAGATTCCACACTGGGGGCCTGTGTTTGGTCTCTCTGAACTCCCCTTGCATGTGAAATTAGAGACAGGAAAGTCTCTCTTACTTCCTCTCCCAATGCTGTTATGTAAGGGATTCCACTCATGCACTAGCATAGCATTACAGGTCAGAAGGGATGAGTTTAATGCACGTATAGGAAAACAAAGGGCTGAAAATTGCTGTGTGTCGTCACCCAGGTCCCCTCCTGCGGTCGCTTCTAGGTGTTTGAACTGTCATAAATTCCTCAAAGCAAAGCATTTTGAAAGTGGCTTGATTTCAGAGCAGAAAGCTCCACATGTGATTCAGTTTGTGCTGTTAGGGAGTACTGAGGAAGAAAAGTGCTAAATGGGTTGCTGTTATGCAGTCCATAGCTGCCTGGCATAGCAGGCTTTCTTTGTAGTTCTCAGGAATGTGCCAAAAGCCTTCAAACAAATGTATTACACGGCCTCTGTCCAAAGTTCTTAATATCTCAAATTTGCACGATGCAAATAAAAGGTAACAAAGCTTTTTGTGGGGAGAATGAGTGATTGAGGTTACATTAAGACCATGGGATTACTCAACAGAGACATGCAAACATCGCTGGACAAAGTTTATCAGTCTGTTCCAAATTCTAATTTGTTGGAGCATTGTTTGTGAAGATTATGCTAAGGTTTTACTTTGGATCTTTATTGTCTGAAAAGACTCCTCTTTCTCTAAGGACCTCTATTCCCTTCTCTACTGGTAGCAAAAGATTTAAAGCCTAACAAAACTCCAGGCCACCCAGCCACAGGGTAAGATTTCCAGTAACTGATTCTGGATCTGAAATCCCCTGCCTGTTTGCAAAGCCAAGTCTAAAACTTCAAATGGTAAAAAGCAGAGGATATTTGCCAGACATTGCTCTTTGCAGAGATTTGTAGTTGTGATGATAGTTCTGTTTTAATACCTCTTACACTGTAGGTGCTGACTTCCTGCACTAGCAAGCTGCAGTAGTATTGTACAGAGAACACTAGAGCAAATTTGGACATATAAAAATACAAGACTGGGCCAGAAATCCATTGCATGCAGAAGTAATAACTAATTATCCCCCCAAAGTAAATTTATTCATTTTTAGAAGCTTTCTCACAGAATTTAGCCTTTGTAATTAGTTTACCTTATTGAGACCAGCTGTTGAAATAACACTTCCCCTAGAGACTAGATGCATTCAGTCTTGGACTTAGTTGCAATGAAGGGATTTGGCATTCCAGTTTAGCTGCAGGTGGACAACTTGCCAGCAGCCTGAAGACTACACCTGATTTGTTTTGTGAAACTGGAAGTCAAGCAGATGCCAGTGGGTTCAGTGAAGAGATGAGCTTGGACATTCCAAAACAAACAAAAACTCCTTTCCAGTGGTCCCGCCTGAATTGAGGGAGCTCTGCTCATGGTCATTCCTTTTATAAAGAGGCATGTTAGGGAGGCAAAGACTATAGTGCCTTCCTTCTGCTTCAGTTGGAACATTTTCGCAGTGATCAGTCGCAAACTGAAATGTGTTTGTGTTGTTTTGACAGGTACCTGACCCGCTGGCCCGTCAAATCTGCAAAGCCCATTTGGAAGAGGGGCCCTAAGTGGTGCAAAAAGCCCTTTCCAGTCGGACACCCTTTGCTGAAGGATAATGTCAAATATACACAAAAGCCTCTCTGTTTTAACCACTAGTGGCCAGAACTAGCATAGTCAGTAAGCACATGTTTTCCACTGTTCTGTTGGGGTTTTTTTTTTCAAGTTTGTCAATATCTCAAATTTTCTTACTCCAAATTTGTCTTTAGTACTCTGCATTGTGTCCAGCTGTGATCTTTCCTCTAGGAGAATGCAAGAGCCATGAAAGCAAAGTTCAGTGCGCAGGATGATTCGATGAAAGCAAGGGGCAAAGATTTCTACCTCAAAGCCAGAAAGGATCTGTAGGCTTTTGTTTCTTTATGTTCCACAAATGGATTTGAAAAAGGATGTTTCCTTCTTTTCCCAGCAGTGAGTGGTGTTTTCCCTTTAACATGTTTCAACTCAGATTTGCCTCATTTGGGCTTTTTGTACCTGTGACACAGATGGAAGAAGAAATTTTTTGCAGCACCGTATTTTCTCAGCAGTAACAGAAATTGTTAATGACTACTGAATTATTTATTATTATTATTATTATCATCTGTACTATCCATAATTTTCAGCAGAACAGCTGTGGCGGTGGCAAACAGGTGTGTGTCTTACATGTCGCCTTAAGAATTCCTGGCTTGTGCTTCACTCCTGAATCTGGCAAATACACAGTGTTGACATCCTTGATGACCACCTGGTTTTGTTTTTTTTTCCTCCGGCAAATAAATTTTTCATTAATCTTCTTTGTCAGTGATATGGTTGCTGATATAGTTTGGAACTGATTATCCATCTTGTAACTAAAAGGTGGCACCGTTTCTCTCCCTGTGTAGTACACATACAGATCTTCCGCCTACTGACCATTGCTAATTATGGGCCTGATATGAAAGACTCATTAACATGGTCATTATTGTTTTGGCTCCATTTCTTTGGTATTTATCTGGGGGCTACAAATAAATACAGAATTTTTATGTACTGCTGTGCCACTTAATCTTGTATTGTTTTTATTGGAATCATCTCCTAATACCATCAGCATGGACAGGAACAAAAGGTAAGGATAAACCTGTATTATCCAGGAAATCAAATTAGATTTGAATAGTTCTATTTAGCCTCATTTTGTGAAATGAAAGCCCTAGATTCAGCCCCTTGAGCTGGCCAAGACCTTTTGCTTTGGGAGGCAGAGCCAAGACTTCATTAACCATACTGAGATAAAATCTCTGGCTGACTGTTTTATAAAGCTTTGAAAGCTACAGCCTTTCAGAAAGGAAAATATTTTTCTTTATTCTTGTACATACAGAAGTTACTCTGTCTTCTAGCCCAGGTAGCTCTGCTCAGTGAGCTTTGCTAATGGAAAAGCCACTGGATTAAACCATTGTCTTGAGATGAACCTAAATAAGCACATTCTTCAAGACCAGGTGATGCCCACAGGTATTTTTTTCCTACAGTTTAGTGTCATGAGAGAAAGACCCCTCTATTTTTGGTGAAATGTTAACATCTGAAAAGCAAAATACTCTCTTCAATATGCTTTTTTAGAGTTCAGGGTTTAGTACAGGTCTCCTACAGTATACATTGGCTTTCTACTCTGACTCCCTCTGCTTTTGTCCTTCGTAGTTGACAGCAGGTATTCATTCATGTTTCCAAATTACTTCTTGTGTAAGCAAGGTGCTTTTGTAATCAGACAGATGGCCTAGGTTTGATTTCTGACCTAGAGCTTGCCTGTCAGGGAAGAAAATGCCATTTGTTACTATCTAAAGGATCTGCAGTAACACGTTACAGGGAGATCTTCGTGCTAATAACGCCAAGGTTGTGTTCAATCCCTGTATGGGCCATTCACTTAAGAGCTGGACTCGATGAGCCTTGTAGGTCCCTTCCAACTCAGAATATTCCCTGCTTCTCTGAATTCAGTCTGGAGTTGACACAGGATTGCGTACAATGAAGTCCTAGGAAAAGAATCAGGGCCAGAGTCCAGACACAAAAGAATCCTGCTCAAAGTGCAGAGGTTTCACATTTTTATTAGAACAAACAGTAAACAAAATTTTCTAAGCATAAAATCTAGATCTTTCTTAGTTCTTGAGTCTTTCTCCCAGACAGAGGAGTCACAGCATGAAGGGCAGATCAAGGTTCTTCTCTCCATTGCCAAAGTAGACGTAGCCGAATTGCTTGGTCATTGGGACATGGTAGAATGTCAGTCCCAGCCACAGCAGGCTCCGCAGCACCACCACGGTGCCTCCCTTCTCCAGCTGGATACTCCAGGAGCCTGTGTGAGAAGATGTGCAAGTGAATCACTGGAAAAGAGAAAGAGGCAGCCTTCCTGCAGCAAGTTATCCTAAGCTGAGAGAAGGGCTGCCATGGGTTCTGCCTGACCAGTTTATGGGGCGTAAGGCTGCACTGGAGTTTGTGACACTGAAAGGAGGGAATTCGGGGAGAACAAAAACCTCGATGCCCTGCTTTTCTTTTGTCAGTTCAGCACTGCAGGCTGCCCTTGCTTCCAGATGTCTGCCTAGTTCACATAGTAGCATATTCCCATGGCTATGATGGTAATGTCATATGCGTCACAGGAAGGGACCCTCAAGCTCCAGACTGGTATAGCTGATCCCCAGGAGAGGCTGCAGCTATTCTTGGCTGTTTCTGAGTGGGCAGCAGTTACTCCAACGAGCTCTGCCACCTACTTGGTGTAGCTAATAGCTATAGAGAGCCACAATGAGCTATACCAATCCTGCATAGGTATGAAATTTGTCCTTAAAATAAACTTCTAGCATTAGTAGTGGGAAGAGAAAGAAGGTGCTTTCCTCCTTCAGGGAAGACTGGTTTCTCTGATGCAGCAACTGGGAAAAAAAAAAAAGAAAAGTAGGGTATTTCCTATCTGAGAAACTTATGGAAAAGGTTAATTCTTTTGAGTCCTTCTTGGCTCCACCACTGTGGAGGATGTGCGTGGTAGGGGCAAAGGGATTAGTTTCCACATTAATTTTGTTTTGGCTCCACAGAAGAGGTTCAGAGCCAGTGTGAAAATGCAGTTTCTTCTGGATGCAAGGAGCTCAGAGCCTCTGAGTATTTATTTTGCATCTGACATGACAGCTTGGGAATTGTGCCAGAGGGAAGGGGCTGAAGCATCAGCTTGGATTCAGTGCTGGAGGGCAAGGAGCTGCCAGCAGAAGAAAATACCGGCTTCAGTATCAAATCAGTAATGCCTAGAAGCTACAATGTAGGGAAGAAGGTTCCTGCTGAATCTCCACCTTAAAAAAAAAA
>VWZN01010780.1:233611-248036 GCA_013396955.1 Regulus satrapa | reverse complement strand
AATGTAGTTGGAACTATGAGGCTAACACTGGCCTAGAGTCAAGCAGTCAGCCTATCTGTACCCAAAGCCAGAATCTGCCAACTCCAGAATAAGCAGAAAGCACATAATGTGTTGGGCCATTTAGGCAGTATTCATCTTCGTAGATAATTTTAGGCTCATTAATTTTAGGCTCATCAATTTATGCTATGATTCATGCTTACTCATGTCACGGTTAGCCTGGGGAAGGGCTTCTGTGATTGCTGTCAGCTGCCTTTCCTCCTGCTCCCACTCACTTGTGACTCTTGGCCAATTTTAGTCTCATCTGACAAAGGGCTGAAGGGCTTTAACACCCCAGGTTCCTACAGCAGGTGTCCCTGGGATGTGGCCCAAGGGCTGACTGCAGCTCCTGGAGCTTTGGTCTGCCAGCAGCTGCAAGGAAGCACAGGCTGGCAGGCCTGCCTGGCAGCCACGAGGCAGCAGCTAGCTGGGCAGTCTGCGTTAGTGCGGCCTTGGGCTCTTGCTCCCTTGCAGTGGATGTTGTCTCGTGTGCAGTTCATAGCAAACTACGGTAGCTGAGGGAAGGAGAGAAGTTGAGGGGAAATGTTCATGTGGTGGCTGCAGAATTAGAAAGGAACGATACAATTCAAAATCCTGTAGAACCAGGTGTTGTGAGTTGTGCTGCTCACCTGTTACCTAGCTCTTCACTTCATATTTCTGTACTTTTCAAAAGTTTCTTGGACACCACTGTTTCCTCTGTCTCCTTTAGTAGCAAGTTCCACATGTTTGTTATACTATAATATGCAAGTCTTGTGTCATCTCTGATCTGTGACCTTTCAAAGTATCCTCTTTAGTCATGTGCAAATGTGGAACTCAGTGAAAGCAAGAATACCTACCTCCTTTCTGACAGATTGACTCGAGCTGCTGGACAGCAGTACAAAACAGACATTCACAGTCTTTTTCAGAAGATTCTAGCTTTGGAAAACTTCTGACTCACTTTCCTCCACATTTCCACTAAAGACAAACAACTGGGATTGCCATAAATCAGAGCACTACTTAATATTGGATGGTCAATACAGGTGTGTACCATCTTTTCACCTTCCTTGCACTGTGACATTCTTTACACAATTCCTAGGTACAACATGAGCTAATATCTTCACAAGCAGTGGTTTCACATACAAGGCAACCCCAATCTCCCGTCCAGTTCCACTCATATGGACACAAAGTGCATTGGATCTTTTTCATACCTGGAGTAAGAACATACAGTTCAGCCATTGGGATTACAAATCCTGACTGAGGGGATCTGTGTGTTCTGAAGAAATTTCATCACTTGGACAGCATAGAAACCCATGAGGTTGATGGGTAGATGAGGAACACTTCTCTACAAGGCAGATCATCCAATGACTGAAGCACTATAGCTGTTTGCTGTCAAAAGACAAGCTTTCAGTTTCTTGAACTTTGTCTCTAAAAGTTTTCAGCATTTGCTAGTGACTAGCATGACTATGCATAGAAATGTTGATCAACAAGTGGCAAGCGTATAGGTCTGAATGTAATAGTGACAAGTAACTCTCAATTTCTCCTTTGAATGATTGCTCCCAGCACATGGTTCTTCAGCTTGAATTTGTAGAAATGGTCGACAAGTCTTTCCTCCAAGTACTGGTGGTACTTGCTGCAGCTTTACGCATTGGTTTGTGGGGAAGAGGATGATGACACACCATAACTTTCTGAGAAGTTTCTCTGACAAAAAGATAATGAGGAACTCTCATTGTCTTTGATTTAGGACTAGTCCTCTGAGAAGCAAGTCTGCCAAGAATAGGACTATGCCTTGCATTGCTGGGTGGTGATTAGATAATCTAGGGATTATCTAATTTGTTAATGCTTCCCAACATACTGGAAGCATCTAACAACCTGGGTACATGTGATAGCTTGTTTATATATGTTCACCTACACAGATGAACCCTCTGCCCCAAACTGTTAACACTGAACAAAAAGAAATGCCTGGGGCATGACAACTGGGAAAGATAAGAGGGAAAACAGGGTTTTTAATGCTCTTAGGAGCTCTATCTGGATTTAGACATCTTTTTGTTGGATAAATTTGCAGAGGAGGTAGAATAAATCAAGTTCAACATAATTATATCCCCATATCTGTGCTATGGGGCAATAGAGTACATGGATCCATGATCTCCTGAGAACTTTTATCCAGTGACACACAAGCTTATCACTCTCAGCAGAGTATTCATCAGCAATTAACTCTGCTGATCAAAGGAACTTCCCAAGCACCTTCACACCTGGCAGAAATGGACAGATATGATTGAAGATGGCTCCATTCTGCATCTCTGAAGGCTGTGAGGTGCAGTTTCTACATTTCCCTATCATTTGTCCAAGCTGCCAGCTCTCAAAGGGCTTGAATTTGTCATTTCAGAAATGTGAGACCTTTGGGGAATAATAATTATTATTGTTATACTTTCCAGCTCTTCTCTGGCCCTTTGTTCTGCATATAGTTCTACACAAATGTGAACAGTAAAGTTTTGCTAATGCTGCCTAAGTGTTCCTGGGAAATTAGGGCCTGAAAGAAAACAAGCAAGTTGCGTAAGGGCAATCCCATCTAGACTGGCACAACATAGGTTGAGAACAGGAAAAAATTACAAGAAGCTGTCTGGAACTGTAATGTTATTTTCACCGGCATCCTGTTTTCAGCCAGAGTGATGATTAATGCTAGAGCTGCTTTTTCTTCTGCAGAGCCAAAGAGTAGCAGCAGTGCCATCTTCTAACTTCCACTAAGGGGATCACTAGAGACATTTTACTGACCTAATCATTAAAAAATCATTAAAAAGTGATTTTTTCAATATATTTTTCCAGACTAGACTTCTGCAACACACAAAACCCATTCAGAATCTGCATTTCATACACAATGCTGGTGTATCTTCTAAGAAGAGATTACAATAACGTTCTGGAACATCTCTGGATTCTTTGAACTTTTTCATAAAGGGAAAAAATTAGAACCCATTATCTCATTACTTTTTTTCCCCATACCTCACCGCACCAGCAGTATTTGAGGAAATGGTGCATAAAACAAAATTTGAACTTGTGAGACATGGAAAAAGTTGTTGGAAAGAGTAACTAATGAACAGTATGAGATACCTTAACATGAATATGCCACCTTTTCTTCCTTAAGATAGAGTCTTAGAAATGGATTTAATAATGCAATATAAAAAGGAATGAGAATTATGAAAACTAAACGCTACTTTTGTTCTTTTTTTCTCTCTCTCTTTTGTTTTTTTAAACCTCTCTGCTGTTACAGATGGTTGTTGGGGTAAAGCCATTGCATAGATAGCCTCAGGTCTGTATTACTGTAACAATGCAGAACTGGGCTGCTGGGTCCAAATCCTTTCCATCACTGGCTGAGAATATTCCATGGCAGTCTCTGTGTCAGACAATATGTCTCTTACTGAGAGACTGGGAAACTCAAAGAATCAGTCTGTAAGGTACACCAAGATTCCTAGATAAAATTGTCAAGAAAAATAAATTTCTAAATATTACTATTTGCATTGGAGGGAATACAACTACAATTAAGAGACAGAAAGTTAAGGTTGGATTTCCTAGACTTAAATACTGATCAGTGCTTGCCTTTCCATGTGTGCTGCCTCTGAATCAGGCAGCAGAGTTAACTTCACTCAACATGTAAAGCTTGCTGAGGTGCAGGGAACTGGTCATTACTCTCACAAAAGATTCCTACCAGTAACACTTCTCTGGTGAGGTTCCCAAAATTCAAAATGCATTTCTTAAAAGAGCAAGTTAATATTTAAGCTGCACCCAGCAAACTTAAGAAAGCCAAGCACTGTCTGTGCTGAAACTATTGCCTGTTGCTGCTCCAGAAGGGAAGGGAGGGAGCTGCTGTGTGGGAGGAAAGAGCATGGGAAAAGTATCCGCTGGATGAAGATCTGGAGCTTCCTATTCCCTCTTTGGATCGGGCTGCAGCCTCCACCCCGCCAAACACAGGCAGGAATTCTGAGGAGTTCCTTACATCTTTCCCAAACAAGAAAGTGCTTTGAAGATCCTGATGCTCACCCAGTGTTAAACCACTGCCTTTTTTATAGCCCTTCAACAGCTGCCAGAATACCAGGGCTGAATTTCAAAAGTCAACCTCCTTCTCAGCTTCTTCTTCCTTTCCAGTCGCCAATAGAAATCCCTGTCTCATCCCCCATGTCTGCCTCAGCTATGGGCTGAATCTTGTAATCCACAGAAGCAATAGGGTGTGTGAGACGAGCTTTTAAACAAAACCCTTTTAAGAGGGCTGTTTGCAGAAGAACTTTCCTGCTGTAACTGGTCCACTTGCAGTATGACCTCTCATAACACTGCTGCTTTGGAGGTGATTCAGCAATGCCTTATTTCAGTGCAAGCTTGAGAAGAAACAGCTTTAAGAGCTAGACAGCCTGATAGAGAGGCTCCACATCGCAAAAGCTCACAGAGGGTCATAAAAGTGACATTATCAATTCTTCTTCAAAGGAGGAAATGTCTCAAGGGAAAAGCAGCCACAGGGTGGTTGCACTTACCATTAACACATTGTGCTGCCACAAGAGCAGGTTACAACATCTATGGCTGCAGATAGTCCTGAGTGAGAGTCAAGTATGGAGTTACAGGACAAATATTAACACCCAGAGAGGGGCAAAATAACCATTTCCCTCTGCAAAAGCAGCCGCTGCTTGGCTGCATGACCCCAAGCACTTAGAGCTGACAAAGCCTCACTACACCCGTGGGATTTGGCTTCCATTTCCCTCCAACAGAAAATCCTGCACTGGGAAGAGCTTCCTACTTCTAATTTGTTGTCTGTAGGGAACAAAGACAAATTGCAAACCAGAGCAGCTGTAAGGAAAGGTCACCGTGCTTTGGCTCTCAATAAATTGTGCCACACGGACATTTCACGCACAGCCTACCAGCCATAAGGACGCATCCAAACAGTCCTATGTGGGGCCCAAACTCCTTTGTGCCACTTACTGGCTGCAAACTAAATCTCTTCCATTTGCTTGACACACCACCTGCACCCCATATGTTAACACTGCTGTCAATATTGCCAATTCCCCATATAACTATTTAATAATAATTAAATAAAAACACAGACTGGTTGCAGGTTCAGTACTATTTTTAAAAGCCTCCAGAGCCAGGAAAGCACAGCTTACAGTCAGATGCTGCCAAGTGGCTCTTGCATGGTCCTAATGCCTGCCATGTCCTTGACACACAAATACCACCATGCCCAAACCCCAAAGTAAAATGGCCATACTTTAAGAGGCTTTTCCTCTCCATGATGTTCTCCCACGGGGGATGCCTCTGCAGTAGAAATTATTTCAACACGCCCAGGCCTTCTATTTATCCATGAAGAATATGTTTCCTGCTGTCAAGGAAGACTCAGGGACTGCAGTGCTGTCCCAGATACATGCTATTCAGGTACCTCCAAGTAAAAATGAAATTCAGGCCATACTTGGACATCCGACAACGGTACTCCTTAATCCAGCTGAAGGAGTCTCTGCCCTCAAACCCTTATTCCCACCCTCATCATTCTTCCATCAGAGACCACAAAAGTGTTTATTTACTGCTTAGTGAGTCAGGTTGGTGAAACAATCTGGCTGAAAAATATACCAGACAGAAATAACATTATTTTTCCAGCTGGAATCTGCACAGCCAGCAATGCCAACACAAAAGAAGGGACAATACACAGAAATAAATGAGCACCAGAGGACGGGAAGGACTGGAAAAGCTAGCACTGAAGTAATACACATCAAATTAGAGCCTCCCTTATAGCCCTGTTAGTTTGCCCTTTAATCCTAAATCCACCTGATAAAACAAAACAAAACAAAACAAAATATTATAATTAAGAGAAAGATGTAGATTGCACAGAAAGCATTAGAATAAAGACTTGGAATAGGGCTGTGCACTAGAGGAAACAGCAAGACCATATGCAATCAAAACTTATACAGAGTAGGAAAAACAGATTAAAATCCATGCTATTTGTATTCTGACAACTACAGTACAGATCACTGAATCTCGGGTATTCTGTAGCAAATTTAGAAATCTCTCAGAGTGGCAAATCACCTCCTTCCAAAGCACAAGTTTATGCTGGATCTCATCACACTCCATATTTCTTGTTCAGCTGGTCGCTGTGGAAACGTTTTTGGAGCGTGCCAGGAGTCACGTAGCATCTACCTGGGGAGCCCCTGCATTAATCCGTCACCTTCGTGGGTTTCTCTGAGCCCATTGGTTGGTAGGAAGAAAAAGGAGTCTCTCGCCCCTCCCTGCTCTGAATGAAAGACGCTTCCTCTAAATCTTGCTACAGGATTTCAGGCTCAATTCAGCTTCTTTGGGGCTTTTGTCACCAAACAAATGTGATGTCTTTGAAAGAAAGATTAACAGTTTGATGAAAGGATGCAATGGGCAGCTTTGTTCTAGCCTGCTTCCCCTAGAGCTTTTGGTCACTGTCACTTTCTTACCCACGGGAGAATATCTGTCTGACTCTCAGAGGAGATTATGGCCACCTTGTAAGATTTTTCCTCTACTGGTAACAAAGCAGTGGCCACTTTGAGGAGGTGATAATGATGAACAGGGGCTGGATTAGGGGCAAAGAACCTCACATTGATCTCTGAATTCTGAGAAAACACAAAGGAGTCGATGCTGGGATTCAAAACCCACCAAATGCTTAGAGCACATCCAGTTCACTCTCCTGCAGGAGGGGCAAGTCCACAAGCCCTGTCAGTCCTCCAGTTGTAGTTCTTACCTCATCATCAAATTAGCAAGGCTAGTTAAACAGCTTGGGATGAGGAACAGATGGCATGGGTTATAAACTGTTGATGTTTTTGTACTAAACTAGATACAAATTCTGGACCAAATTACCCGAAGAGTTTACCAGTTTCTGAGAATACTGTCACACTGAGCATTTCCACACAGCACAGCGCAGTGCGAAGTTTGAACAATAAAGGCTAAGCATCTTTTAATGCCAGTGATAGCCAAGCTATTTCTGCTCAGCACAAGCGCTGTACAAATATACCACCCAAAGATGAACTGTCCCTTGTCCTTTTCTCTTTACACACTGCCACACACCCCTTCGGCATGCAGAATTTCAACCCCTATGATATTTGTGTACAGTAAAACAAGATAATGCAAATTTGCTTCCTCCTTTCAAAAGCTCTGTGGCAAAATGGGCAGCAAAATGCAAAGCAAAGCTATATGCAGGGCGGGCACCAATGCCGACGACTGCACAGGCAGGAGCTGCCACTTCTTGGAGCCCCTTCAGAAACAGATCACTCCTAGCAAAAATTGACCTCATTCTGACTTCAGGGACACACAAACTGTCCTAGGATTTCCCCCACAGGTAATTCTTCATCGTTCCCAAGAGAAAAAGTTAGGCCAAGGCTGACAGATGTGGTGATAAACCTGCAGCTTCTGGTTCTATACGGCTTCACCAGCATTTCCCATCATTTTAGCAAGAAGTTAATTTCCTTTTAATGTCCAAGGAACCAGAAAGCTTAAATGGACCCAGGGTGGGTCATGATTTCTTTCACTGAGGAGAAAAAAAATCCTTTAAATAAAACCCTTCTCAGCCCTAGAAAGTTGCTACGTAGACTGTGCTTCTGCCCTCATTCTTTCCCTACAGCAGTGTGGAGGGTGAAGGACTCCACCACAGCTCTCAGTTGATGGGAAGCCCTGTTCCAGTATAAACTCATCCAAGGTCTGACTAAACAAGACCCTGAGGTGATATAGACCCAGGACCCAAAAGGAGTGAATACGCTGCTTTATTACCATAGACACAAAGCCCAAGGAAAACAGGCTCTTTCCAGTAATCAAAGCAGACCATGATCAGCCACTCCAAAGCCCTAACACTAGCTGGCTCAGGAGTCCTCCTACTGTGCTGCCACAGGAGAGGTTCCAGCCTGATCTTGAACGCCTGAGCTGGCAGCACCCCAGCTTGTAAGAGAGACAGCGTCGTGTCTTGTCTTGCTCCCAGGCAACTTTACTGGTCACTGCAGGAATGGTGTAAAACAGCCTCTACATATCACTGGCAAAAATTAAGAATTACCCTACTTTTGAAGAATGTAGGGGACAAGCCGTATATATTGTGCATGTCCATTCTCAAGTGTATGCTCTCTAAGGATGCCGAGAAAGCCATTGAAAAGCCTACTGACCATCCCAGAAACTGGCTAAGCTTGAAAGGGAGAGAATATCTTCTCTATACCTACAGTTCAGGAGGCCAGTATGCCACACAGAGTCCGGAAACTCAGGACATACTTTTTTCTTTATTTGATGCTGCTCTTGGTGATTCTCGTTTTACTTTTCCTTTTCTGTGCTTAGCACTGACAATGCTGGCACCATAGTGCACCCTGCTGGAAGGCAGCAGCTAGAGTCACCCTGGAATTATTTCTAGGGATGGCCGACTTCAGTTTGAACAGAGAAATTCAGGTACAAATGCTTTTAGTAACAACCCACTAAGCCAGCTACTGGTTTTGATTTTTCAGATCAGAAATCGTACTGTTCTGATGCACATTCATCCGGTTTTCTCATTCTCTAACACTGTATTCTAAAGCTTGTTTGTCAAAACTATTTGTATTTATGTCAGGTAACTCCATGGGATTCTGTAGCTCAGTTTCACACATTCACCAAGCTTAAGGATCACATCTCCTAACGAGGAATGAGGATAGCTGTGAGCCACGCTAGTTATTTCAGTCGACATTTTTGCTACCTCTTTTTATGCTTGCGAACATCAAGTACAGCCCTCTCATTTATTATAAGTCTTTTAGTTTGGATTTCAGTAAGACAGCTTGAAAAGTCTTGTCCCCGTGTGGCTCTTGGCAGGCTAAGGAGTAAAGTGCTCTTGCTCTCGGCTTTCACAGAGCTGGGGAGGTGCTGCTTATTGTTAAGCAATGAAAGGGGAGGGCTCAGGTCACATCTGTGAAATGTTAGTGGAGAAGGGAGGCTGGGTGAAAGTAGGTGGCCAGCACAGCATAGCACTTCGCTGGATTTTGCAAGGCCACTAGGGAGATAGGCAGCCATTTGTCTTAGAGCCCTGATAAAGGGCCCTTGCCTCTGGTGGCTGGCTGGGGGCTGTAAATACCTCTGCAGACACAGACTCTTCAAATGGCTGGAGACCGAGGCTGATAGGGGATTAATCGCCTTGAAGGGGGGAGGGAGGGGGGGGGGGGGATCGAAAGCAAGTTAATTAGCTGTGTTAATGTACGGAGATAAAGCAGGGTCGTGTTTGCTGGCCTGCTTCCTTCCTGCACCCTGACTTTTGGGACAGCCATGATGGGACTACCAAAATGGCCCTTGAGAGCAGCCACGGAAATTATCTCCCACTTAGAAATGCAGCCCCTCCATCTTCAAGGGCCCATTAGGCACCAGCTTTTGCTAAACCGATAAAGACCGTGCTAATGAACCTCAGATGACAGGAGGTTAGTGTTCTAACCGAGGCTACTGTTCAGTAGGCTTACAGAAAAGCTCGTGCTCAAAGTTTTCAGCCAAAGAAATGGCTACAAATCCCTTTGTCTGTAACGCTGTATAAGGAGTGCTCCAAAACCACTGCACTTCTGGGTGAAGAAATAGAGCTACGATCCAAGTGGATGTCACTTCCTCCACAGTCAAATGGTAAAGGAGCTGGAATGATCTTTAGTTGAGACACTTCTTCTACCCTACCTTCATCTTGAAATGGCAAGTAGACAAGACTCACTGATTCACCCTGCCACTGTATAGCCATTTGGATTGATGCTATAAAATCTCTCCCAGCAATAAAGATCCACAATGGTAGTAAGTCAGGAATCTACTCAGTCCTCATTTGAGCCCTCACATATCATAGTTCAGAAAGCAATGCCACCTGAAATGAGCTGACTTGCACTTGGAACCAATTGTCACCTTTGTGTTACTGTCACTGACAATGAAGAAGTCCAAGCTGAACATCACCCTCCATGGCTGTCATCAAGTTTACGGCCAGGCATACCAGGAATCTGGATTCCAACATACCACTGCCCATTAAACTGAAGTCACTTATGCATGTCTGGGAGTATCAACTTGTATTTGCATTTGACTGAAACACAGTTCCCAGGAAGACATCTAGCATGATGTTAAGATACCAAGAGACATAGGCTCATCCATGACCCTTGCTAACTGGTAAGGTTTTCACTCTTAGAAATTATATCTCATTGTTCATTTTAGTTCTGGCTATAATTTTTAGCTGCTGATTCCTGTTATGCCTCTCTCTGCTATAATAAATAGATCTTCAGTACCTAATACTTAAACTCCACAGAGTATTTACACAGTTTAAGACAGCCATTCTCACGGGCTTTTCCTCAAGATAAACAGATCATATTGTTTATGTCTCTCACCAGCCCTTGAATCACTTTGTGACTCCTTTCTGCAACTTTCCAGTTTTGCAACGTGCAGCAATCCAGTTATGATTCCACTAACAGTATATGCAAAAGTAAAGCCACCCCCTGTTCCTAGTTGCTACCCCCTCGTTTATCTATCTGCAGATCAAGTTACCCTTTTAACTCTCAGGATCAGCCTGGGAGCTGATGTGCAGTCGGTTGTGCCTGGATATCCTTTCAGAGCCACAGTTTCTAGAATACAATTCTCAAAGTCTGACTTACAGTCCTTACTTTCCTCTTAAGACTTTGCAGGTAGTTACCTGCATCAAATACCTGCATCAAAATGTACTGTATTTATGTAAGCCAAGTTTTCCAGATCTCTGTATCCATCCTGCCCTTGTCCTTATTTGTCTCTCCACCAACCCTTTACTTTTAGATCATTTATAAATAATTTGCAGAATATCAGTATTGGCACTGGTCCCTTTCTGACCTCTCCCAGAAATACACCCAATCAGTGAATTCTGAATCACAGCTGCTAAGGAAGATTAAATTTAGGGGAATAATTCTGCAATGCCAGGATTTATGAAAGATTATTATGCCAAAAGTCTCCTGAGATAATGATTTCAGAAGTAACTTATCTGACTCGGCCCTTTTAATGTTTTTGATCCACAGCAAATGTTTGACTCTACCCTCCCTTAGCAAACAGTCTGAAACTGTCTGAAAGAGTATTTTATTGTCTTTGCTTGATGCAAGTCTATATTCTTTCCAAAAAGAAACCAGAAAAAAAATTGAACTCCTCTGCCCTTCCACATGCTTATCAATCTTTTTACCATCACCATTTAGTGACAGTTTCCAGTACCTTTACTATGCTTTCTTTTCTTCTCAATATAGTTTTTTAAAAATCTGCCTTACCATTGTCATGGTCTACTCTGTGACAGCCAGTTATTCTGGCTCCCTTTGTCATTCTCTACTCATTATAAATTCCAATTTATATCAATTATTAATCACTCCAAATCTTCTGCATTTCCTTTTTTAAAAAATGTTTTTTAAAATTCCAATTTCTACTCTTAATCTACAAATTAACTATGGTATGTTTTCAGCCAAAGACAGCTATTTACTGACTGGGGGTCATGACTTTTGAAGAAAGTCTTCTCATATTAATCTGATTTCCACTCATATCTTTTCTTATCTAGACATGCCTCCCTGCCTACATCAGTTTTTAGCAGTGTTCTGTTGGTGTCCCTTATCTCCATATCAAAGTGATGCAAGTCAGTAATCTGTAACAAACCCTCAGAGTAAAGATATTGCTTCTCTGAATTGCAGTTTGAAAGTGCCAAAGAACTGAATTCTCCATCCCTGGTTTCACTTCCTTCCAAGCTTTCCATTCTACACTAGTACCTCAGGCTTTCACTAATTCCCTTTCTTTATCCTTGCAGAATGGGGCATAGTTTGATCTGATACCAGGGTCACAGTAAAATCGACTTTCTCCCTCCATTTTCACTTCCCCCATCATTATCAACACCCGAAAAGTGTCTATTATTTCATATCTTCACAACATTAAGTCATCAAGTGAAAATGCTGTAGGCATGCTAGGAATTATTGCTATTTGCTTTGCTATTCCATTATCTACAAGCAGATGTAAAACTGCCACAGCCCTAGTTCCTGAAATACTATGTCCAGGGTTCCAAACTCTGTGCAGCAGAAAGGACAGCGCTGGCAGTGTGCCAGCAGCTGAAAAGCCACATCTAATTGTGCATAAAGTTGAGCAGATTGTCTGCTTAGACTAGAGCAAACAAGCTTATCTTTAATGCAGACATATGGCCAGCAAAACCTACAGATCCCAGCATGCAACGTTCTGGCCAGCTGGCCATTTGGATCAGGATGAAGCATTACATGATCTGATACTGTGGTGACAGAAGATCTGTATCACAATCTCTCCATGTTCATGCTGCCGAGACAAGGTTCTCCTTTCCCACTTTTCTCTAGAATCAATTTTAAAAATGCTTTTTTTTAATAAAAAAGCAAGAAAAAAAAAAGCAAAGTCAGTCACTTGTCTGTGGGAGCTGAGACACCAAGAAAAAACAGACAGAATGATTAAAGGAGGAGCAGCAACATATTCTGAACTTTTGAAATGCACAGATAACCTGATAGATAGACATACAGAATCTGGAACCTGCAAACACCACAGACATCACTGATAAAGATAAGAATGGCAGACAGTTTTGTTACAAAACTCCACGTTTTCCAATTTTGCACTAAACTCCGATTTTACAATTGTTGCCTTTATTCAACCCAGTTTTAACTTCCTTTCTTCCCACCTCTCAGCTGTCATATAAAATGTTCTCTCTGCCTCCAACTTTCCATTCTGTAAGACACCTCTGCTCTCCTATAATGACACACCATATATCTTATGACAGTTACCCCCTTGACAGCCATCACAAATGCTAAGTCTCCAATTAATAGAGAAAACTATTCCAACAGAGTTGTTACTTTTAGACAGGTTAAAATCAGCCCTTAATCTCTCAGTTTTGTTCTTTAGGGCTTTTAAGATGCTAGGGGAATTTAGCCAATGCAGGCTGGGAGCTTCACGCCAATGTCACTTATCCCCAGATCACTTCTTACGTATTTATTGAGAAAAGAGACAATTCTAGCTTCAGTCACAATTCTAGATGCAATAAAGTTGAGAATTCCTACTTCAGCTGTGATGATAACTGTTCAAGACAGAATCTAATTGGGAAAAACTGGAAAAAATTCAGGTCAAAATGAGGGAATTTGCCAGAGCTATGAACAACATGTCAGTAAATAGAAAAAGTACTACTTTTTCTGCTCTGTCAGGACCAACATGCACTGTCAGAGCTCAAGGAAAGTAATCTGAGAACCAGAGCTTGAGTATCTCACCACCAGGAGTGACTCTGGTAAAGCCATACTGATAAAATCAGCAGAAAGCCTGTGTCTGTCCTGTTCCCCCCCACACACACACATTTTCACAAGCAACCAGTACTTTTAAGCAACCTGAATGCTTGTTAAAGGAGGCTACGTTGATCTTTTTTTAATGTCAGAGCTCCTATCTGCATATGACAGAATGCAATGAGAGAGGCTACAGGCCTTGCTGATTTTATAATCAATTCCTGTCTTACCTCCTTCACCTCATTCCCGAATTCAGGACAGAGCAGGCAGAGCTCCACAGGCACTATGATGAATCTTCTCTTCCATTAAGAAGCACTCAGCTGCACTTTAGCTCAGGTGGTCTTTCAGAGACAACGTTTTTAAGGATACTGAAATCTACACTAACAGCAACATCCACCCGGGAAGGGGGTAAAGGTTCATACTTACACACACACATCAGGCTGCCACAGGAAGACAATCACAACAGTGGCACAGTTGAGCCCCACTTTCTGTCTGCCAGCAGGGTAAAATACAGCTACAAATCAAATTTGATTTGAAGACTTAAACAAAGCCACCGTCTTCATGTCTAACACTTTGTGTGTCTCCCTACCATGAGGGAGAGAGGTAAAAAGAGGGGGGAGCAGCGGGAAGGCAAACAGTAGCAAGACCCGAACTACCGTACAAAACTGCAGCTAAAATTTTCTTAGGAGATATCTAAGATCTAATCTTTCTTGCAATTCTGCTTTGAGTCAAAAGGGCCACCTCAATGAGCCAATGTTTGTAAAAAAGTGCAGTCTCTCCAGACTACAACTCTGGAAAACGACTGCATAAGTACACTCCCAGTAAGTTGAAGAGTGATTTAGATTTTAGTGGTTTATGCTCTGTCAAAAATGTTCAGAATTCAGGCAGGAGATCACATTCTCAATTTTTGTTTGTTTGGTTTTGGTTTTGGGTTTTTTTTTTGCCAAAGGGAAGATTGGGAGGAGAGGGTAAGAAGAGAGAGGAAAGGAGGCAGAGAGAATCTTTAAAGCCATTTACAACACTGCCACTTCACTGTCCATCCACTCAATTCCTTCTGGCACAGGTCACCTAGTATCCTATCCTACTGCTCCTGGGCAGAAATAAATTAACAAATCTAAGTTTGAGTTGTTTCCATAGAATCTTTCTTAGACAAAGGACATGAAAACAATTGGTCCAATCAAAAAAAAAAAAAAAAAAAA
>VWZN01010780.1:201474-230061 GCA_013396955.1 Regulus satrapa | reverse complement strand
GGGACACGGAGGGGCTGAGCGGCCCCACAAGGATGGGGCTCTGCGTGTCTGCCCCGCGCTGTGTTCCTCAGTTTCTAGAGGCCTAAATCCAAAGCCGAGTCCAGAACGCCGGCGGGCATGCAATCGCATTGCGCCTTCACTGGGATACCACAGAGAGCTCCCCTTTGCTTTATTTCTTACATGGACAACCCGTGGAAAAAAAATAAAACAAATCCTTCTGAACCTCACTGCTTACAGTGGCACTCCTACAGATCCTGAGGAGGGCCATGAAATTGATAAGAAGACTGAAGCACTTCCCCAATGAATAGAGACTGAGAAAGTTGAGACTCTTCAGCTTGGAAGGTTCAGGTTTTAGGGAGGCCTCACTGCAATTTACCGCTACCGACGGGGAAGCCGGAGAGGGACTCTTCCTCTGGAACCGTAGTGATAGGACAAGGACTGATGAGTACAAACTGAAAGAGAGGAAATGTAGGTTAGGTATTAGGAAGAAATTCTTTATTGTGAGAGCGGTGAGACACTGGAACAGGTTGCCCAGTGAGGTCGTAGAAGCCCCACCCCTGGCAGTGGTCAAAGCCAGGTTGGGTAAGGCCTTTAGCAACCGGGTCTAGTGGGAGATGTCCCTCCCTGGCCATGGTAGGGAATGTTGGGAATTAGATGATCTTTAAGGTCCATTCCAATCTCTTAACATTCCATGATTCTGTGATCTTATCTAGCTCATATACCTCTATAAATAAACGGCTTATTTATAAATTACAGCATTTGGATGGTTCTTTGACAGCTCATTTCGCTGAATCACAGACATCCAGGAAACTGCTCCTGCCCAAGAATCTTGCCGTCTGGCTTAACACAAAATACAATAAATAAGTAATGAGATTGTGCAGCTGCTTAGACAAATAGAATTTCTGTTTGACGTCCTCAGGAAACTGAAGCTTTTATATGTGTGTGTTATATAAATAAGTATGTGCATGCACTTAGATTTAAATCATTTACATTTACACTGTAAAGTCATAAATTCTTTCTTTTTCATCCGTTTCCTGTTCACTTCTAAGGAAAACACTGATCCTGGGACCGCTGCCTGTAATGGTTGCCACCTGATTTTTTGTCAAGTTAAATGTTTAATGGGCTGTACAGCACACAAGCTGATCCATTAGCTTTACTTACCCCATACAAAAGGCAACTCAGATTCTTGAAGATTAACCACCTTCTCTTTGACACGAATCAGGCAGGACACACAGGAGTGACCGCAGAGTTTTTGTCCATGCTTCCACCTACCTGTGCCTGATTTGCTTAATGGAATAGGAATTTTCGGCTTTGTAAACTCATTTAATCACTGTTTTCTCTAGAAGTGTGTGCCAGTATTTTATGTTAGGGCTACGATTGACCAGTAAACAGCAGAACTGCAAGCCAAACTCACTTCATATGAGTCAGAGAGGCAACCCAAAATCATAATGAATTTCTGCCACTGTCAACCACAGCTGGATTCAAACCAGATGCTAACAGCTGAGAGGCTCTTTAGCCTGTTATGGATCTTCTAAGCCACCTGGTCTCTAGTCTTTGCCTGTCCTGACTGCAGACTCTCAAGAAGAATATCTTTAGCTTAAGGAAATTATTCCTGGTCCAGCAACGTCTGGTGGGTAACTCTGCTCCCCTTTGTCTTGACCCCAATTACTAAACACTGATAAGGATCGGGAAGTAAGTGGTTGCATTATTTAACAAATGAAAGGTCAAAAGCGCTGCTATTCAGTAAGGTCAAAGGTTACCATCACTGTTATTAAACAGCTGGAAAGCAGTTTCTCCCATTCCTTGCCATCGAAGGCTCAAACAAGAAGCTAGAGGGCAGACAGGAGGGAAGAGAGGCACCAGGCATCATTCCGCTGGCAGCTGGCTAGGTGGAATTTCTGAGACACCTGCTACAGCAAGGGGAGGTTCCACGGTCCAGCAGCTCCCATCAGAGGACTGAGTTCTCCTGCCTTTGCACAGAACATGCATATACCTCTGTGCCAAACAGCTTCAGCTCCTCCCAGCTCCACCCTTTAGAGGTGGCATCCTTTTGGGGAAGAAATCAGTCTCAGGCTTGCTTCCACTCATCTCAGGCAAGGTCAGGAAGCTTACAGAGCTGAGCATCTTCAAATACATGTGAGTTGCCACTGTGTGTGCAGTGGCTCCTGGATGCTTGCACATCTTCATAAAACATTTGAAAACACTTTTAGTGATGTAGTGCAGTGATCTCATCTTCCTACATGTACTTCATCTCCAAAGAAAGAAAAATAGCTATCATTCCATGTCACTTCTGTTTCTGCTGGTGCAAATTAATAAGTGTTTTGCTGGTGCAAAATACTCTTGCAGAACAACTATTGCACTGTCTTGGGCATCTGTTGGGCCGACACTGATCACAAGTTATAGTGCTATGCATCACCCATTTGGGTTTTGGTTTTGGGTTTTTTTGGGTTTTTTTTTGTTTGTTTGTTTGTTTGTGGTGTGGACAAATCTTCACTTGGTTCTGATGCAGCAAAAAAAAAAAAAAAAGGATAAAGATAATAACCCACATCCTCCTAGATGTGTTGACTATAAAACCTAATTTTCCTTCAAATAATCTCAAAAGTTTAGACTGTCTCCAGCTTCATAAACATTGCAGCTTTGAATAATTTTCTTGCTTGTAAGTCATTACTGCTAAGGATAGTAAAATATAGTAAGCAAGAGGGCAAAATATGGGGTTTTCCTCAATACGGAAAGAAAGATAGATGGCTGTTTGTCAGAAGGGGAGGAGACTGGGGATGACAAACAGCTGAACAAACTTCAAGAACTGCAAAGTGAAGCCTTGAGCTATGCTGAGCATAAAAAGTAAGGAACAGAGCCAAGTGATGGTTTAACAGCAACAGAAGAGATCAGGAGTGTCCCTACCTGATATAGTACAGACACTTTACTCTGTCTTGGAGATTGTACTAAATATGGAAAAACACTGGAAATAACTTTACTGCTCACTGTTCAAAGGAAAAGGGTGTGGGTTTTTTGGCTTGTCCAGGACCAATGCAATTTTCTCCATTAGTGAGACCTGAGCTAGCTGTGTGCAGTCATGGGGAGACACAGAAAGGAAGGGGTGAAAGTGCAGTGTGCGCCCTGAGCTGGACTCCTCCACTTCTGGAATGTCTGCAGTAGTGCTCTCAGTAACAGCAACATCTCAGCAAGAAATTGGGCTAGTAGGTCAGGATGGGAACAGCTGTGTTGAGATTTAGAGAAATCTGCAGGGTGACTGTCACAAGCCTTTCCTGGAGATTCTCTTTGGCATAATCCTTGGGCAGGCAATATGCCCAAAAAAAGTGGTTATCTGCCTTACTCAGGAAAAGACAAGCACAAGAGCCAAAGAGTTTTATCATTTTGTGACATGAAATTTTCTGTGTCTTTAAGGTTTGTTTCATGCTTTTCATCACTCCCCTAATAGCATCTATCATACTGACTGCTCTTGGCACAGGGGGCAGGTAGAGTTTACTGGGATAAGAAATACCAATGTGCTGATTACATCATCCTGCCTGGGCATCACTTGAGTTGCTGTGATACTTCTAGCTGACAGCTGAACACACATGTCTGTATTGGTTGTTTTTCAGGTATCTGGAGGGTTGAGATGTAGCACTGTGACACACCATGCTGGCAGTCGACTGCTGACAGCCTGAGGAGGAGGGTGCTGTTGAGGAATCCTGGGAAAGACAAAACAGGACAGGGAGAAATTGCTATGTCAGTGTAGTTCTGACTATGGTTAGGCTTCAGGAGGATTTGATGCATTGGTATAGGTGTTATCCACATTGGTATGGGTGTTATCCAGCCCATCATTTTAGTGTCTTGGCACTAGGATTTAATATATTCACAAATAACTAATACAGGGTTTTTCAAGCGTCCTACGAGGATGGGCAGCACATGAAAGATTGCTAAATAGTTTTGGTGATTCCCTGGAAGTAACTTGCTGATGACAGTCCCTCATCTTTATAAGTTCAGTTTTTAGGACTGACACTCATCTCTACAAGCTGCAGTTGCTACAGAAAAATGGTAGAAGAGCATGCCTTATAATGCAGAGACCTGAATGATTTAGGCTTTTCAGAGCCGTGACAAGGACTACACATCACAAAGTGGAATGAATCAGCAGCCAGAAGTAATCACAAGGTGCAACAAGGTTTAATTGACTTGTCCTTGAAAGAGAGCTCAAGTCTGAAGCTTTCGGGTGGCTCCAGGCAGAATCTCTCTAAAGTGTTTAAGCAAAAAAAGCAACAAAGGCTGGGGTGATAACTGATGCACATGGCAAGCTGTGTGGGATGGGTGTTTCTGGCCTACCACCTGAGAGCCCAGAGCAAAAGTAAGGATGTGCATGCAGGGGAGCTCTGGGATCAGAACAATTGACAGGACAGATCTCATTCATTAAAGAAAAGGTTCCCAGAAAATACTCTTCTTGTAGTAAGCTTGGTTTTTATCCAGGAAGAACCTATTCCTGTTGGAGACATCTGCATGTCTCTCTTTGCCAGATAGTCAGAGACCACTGGCATTTTCTCAGTGCCACTTTCTAAAGTGATTGCCATTTTCAACAGGGATTTTCTCCCTCGGAAAATACCCCCCAGTATGAAATTTCTACTCAGTCTAAGGTACCTGCTTAGGTCTTTTAACCTTTAAAAATGTGCAGGTGTCAGAGACCAGCTCAGGTGGGGTGTGCAGCAGATAACTGTCTGTGCCTTCCAAACATCAAACACCTGGAGAGAGGTGTTTGCATCCCCATCTTTGGGGCACTGACTCTTGCCAGCGAATCGTAGCCGTCTCTTCAGCAAGCCTTTTGCCTTTGTGTAGATTCACTCTTCCACCTGCTGCTGAATTACTTTGTTTCAAAAACCCAGCTGCATTGTGCTGACATTTGTACGTGGTTTCTATTCCCAGTAATAGAGATGAGCCAGGCAAATTATATGAAAAAAAGGGAGGAAAAGAGGGTTCTTTGCACAGCATCTGCTGCAGGGTCTGTTCCTCCACATGCAGTGTGTGGCCTTCACCCAGGAAGCCTTGCAGCTGCACTAACAAAGGAAAAGGTTTCCTCATTTTAACTGCAAGACTGAAAAATAAGTTCTGTCTAATTCAGGAGAAGATGTTACTCCTCTGAAATTTCCAGCTTTTCTTTCCTGCCTCAACTCAGCTCTGGGCAGAGATTGAAGAAATCTGAGATGACCCAGGAGAGAGAGAGCAGCAGAGACCTCTGCCTAAACTGTTTGAATAGATAATACCCTTTCCAAATGCTGGCACCTGGGAATCCTTTAATGACTTGGATGGTGCTTTGGGTAGACTGAATATCTCCTTTCAGAAACTGAGGCTAGAAAGTAACCCTTTCATGTGTTACATTCCTACCATTGTGCTGAATCCAGTGAGGCCAAAGTTTTTTCTCATTTACTCTGATTTAACTACAAGTGTAAATCTGTATTAGGGCAGATGCTTTATGTCAAATTTTGAAAGTGCAGAATTTGCCTCTATTCATTTAGTAATCTTAAACACACATTTCCCATTCATAAGGGAATTATATGGGAAAAATTCCAAATGTTAAATGGATATGTGCCTCCAACATAGCTATTGTATTGAAAAGCTAAGTGATCTTTGTAACTGAGAGGATAGGGTTGTCACTGAAAGAAGTAATAGACTGCCCTGTAAAAAGTATTTTGTCCTCTGCATTGGGAAATTGTTTTAACAACTCAACCTTTATTGACATTTCTTTATTGACAGAGCTCTGATAGGAGTAATTTTTCCTTCTTGTCTGCATAAAGGCTTCCATTCGGTCTGAAGAGAGAATGCAATCTTTGGTTTCATGGGTATGCATGAAGACTCTTCTTATTAACCTGATCCAGAATCCTAATGCCCTGAAATTTATTTCCTACCTCTGTCCTTCTTGTCTTGATTTGTTTGTCATTGTCTGCATCACTCCCAAATCTGATCTTCTCTATAAATCGTAATTTGTAGGCCTGAACCACATTCTTTTCAGACTCCCACCTTTCTTGGTTTCATCTATTTTCCAGTTCTTTTAGCTTTAAACAATTGATAGCAAAAAACAAAAAGCGAACTAGTAAATGCCGCGGCTTTGGAGGTTTTACTTTACCTGAGCCCAGGGGTGGAGGGTCACTCTGGATTTGTTTGGCACCTTGCAGAATGAATTCTCTTCCCATTCTGGCCCTTAGTCTGTATGGGATTATGAGTGGTGTCACAATAATAAATGCCAGCTTGCTTTCCTGCAGTAACTGCTTCTACCAGCCTCTACCTCAGAATTTCCTGCTGCAGAGTGACCTTGTCCAGCAAGGTCTGGAGGTCATTGCAGATCTGAGCCAAGGAAGTCTCCTTATGACAATAAGAGAAACCACATGTCCAAGTCCCCTCTGTGAGTTTGTCAATGCCGCAGCACAGCAGTATGTCCATGAAAGATGGTGTGGGTTTCTCACAGCCAGTTATTTGGGCTTCCTAGCCAGCCACAGGGCAATTTCCTGCTTAAAACAACTTGTGAGGTGCAAAGGTGCATATGAACCATGAGGTCTGGGGCTGTTTTCCATCCTGGAGGCCCAGATGTGCACTGCAGTCACATGCTGGTTGTTTTTCAGGATGCTGCCTGTGTGTGCAATTGTCTGTGCTCTCTTCTCTCTCCTCCCTACCATGCTTCCAGCTTTCCACTGGAAAGAAAACGGAGTAGGAGGGCAGGAGGGCAGGTGGTGTGGTGAACTCCTGGTTTGGACAGCCTTGGAATTTCATAGAGCTCAGCTCAGCCTAATAAGGACACATTGCAAAGCTTGACCTGTCACAGTAGACTCACTGGGATGGGCTGTTGCCAGTTTCTGAGCACCTAAGACATGCAGACAGGGTCTGTGGTAGTGCTTTCAAACCAAATTTATTTTCCTAGACAACCACTATGAGATGTCCTCAAGCATTCTCTATTTTACAGCTACCATTACCAGTGGGGATGAGCTAAGGTATAATTGTTTTGGGAGAGGGCTGTTAGGGTCAATACTGACCAATCTGCCTAGTTCTAGGACTTCAGTGGGTCTCAATGTGCAAATGCTTAATCAATTTTAAAATAAAAAACTACCTAAAATTTCTTTTTCATTTGACCAAAGCTTTATTTTTGGCCCCATTAAACCAGAATTTTATCCTTTCAGCTTAAGATCATTTGTCGTAGGAATGATGGACCACAGCTGTATGAAGTAGGCCAAAAGAAGGTGAATGCTGCAACCATTCTCTAAACATAATCTACTTGATGTAAAGAGAAATAGGAACTCAGGTATGCTGTTATATTTGGGCATTGCTGAGTGGTTGGATGAATAGTGTTATGAAAAAACCTGAAATCAGGAATAAGTTAAAATACAGGTTTAACAGCAGCCAGAGACTATTGGTTGAAGCTTAGGTCCAGCAGAAGTCAGTGTAAAAGCTTTCATTGATTTTGCTGCATCAGGATCTCACCTGGAGAGTGCAAAAGTGGAGTCAATGGAACCCCAGTTGCAGAAACAGCAGTAAAGCAGCTGTGGTCAATGTTTCATATGGAGAAGCAAAATTAAAAACCTACAGTATGAACTTGATGAGAAAGTTAAAAGTGTTTTTGAGGTGTCTTCCTGTTCTGAAGAGAAGTTGTAAGATAACATCATGGGAGATGATTAGAGCACGGCCTGGACTCTGGCCACTGGGAGTTCCTCTCTCCCAAAGAAAACTCACAGCTGTCTCACATTACTGACTAAAGCAGACTCCTAAGGGGAGAGATTCCTCACAAATTACTTGTGAGAGCACAACAGCATGGTTCAAACTCCCAGAGGACTTCTGCTTACAATTATATAACAATACTAAAGTCCATCGAACTGATTGCTTAAGCCAGAAGTAACCTTGGCTGATTATGAGCTCCCTTGTATGTTGTAGAAATCCTACCTGGTAAATATTCACAGTCTTTGCACCCACCAGAGCAGCTCCCTGCTCCCTTAGTAGTAGGAGCATCAAACCATCATTTCTAGCTTATAGGAAGTGGTTTGGGAGAAGACAGAATGAAATAAATCTCTTTTTTGTTTAGTTTAAACAACACCTCCTTGGGTACTCTGAACAACTCATGAATAGTAAGTTACGTTATTCTTTCTCTTCTCCTCCACTGTTTTTAAGCAGAGATTTTAAGGCTAATACAACCTGAAGGTAGCGAGGGAAGCTTCTGTTTGTTTGTTTAGTAAGTGCTTTTTAAAATTCCTCTTAATATCATATTTTATAAGGATTTTTTTTGCAAGGTTATGACTAGAAAAGACCTGGAGTGTCTGCAAAATTATCTCTCTCAGGTATTGTGTGCAGAAAGAGATGTAAATTGTGTTCTATGGGCAACTCATTGATGTCTTTTATTGTTACAGTTGTTGGATCAAAAAAAAAATAGTGGAGGTAGTGGAGACAGCAGGCCTTTTGAGCAGCCTAGGAGCAGGCAAACAGTAAATGGGAATTTCACTGAATGGATTTTGTGCCGCAAAAGCTTGGTACACAGTGCCCTCTTTGTACCACAGAGAAAAGTGCATCCCTCTGAACCTTGTTGCAAGAAATAAGCAAAATTCTAGCTAATTCTAGTATGTTGAGGGGATGCCAGCTGTTCAACTTGGCCTCCTTCTTAATCTTTGTGTGTTTGGAAATGCTGTGCAAGTCAGGGCTCCTCCAGGCCAAAGCGAAGACTGCAACAAATAGCTCAACTTAGACATTCGTGTCCCTGCAGGGAGATCTATCAAACGTGGACACGTAAACCTTTGCCAGCAGAAGAGGGGCTTTGACCTTCTGTAGGAGCACCCGAACTGTGTTTGCTTCAAATGCTCTTTCTGTTAAAAGGCTCTTGGAATTTGGAGTACTTGAGGGACCCAAATGCAAGGATCCTGTGGGACCCTCACTTGTTACATTCTCTGTGCCTCTACTAGAGTTCAGCCAGGTTTGTCACAAGCTGGAAATGTCTCTCCTCTCCTAATTTTGATAGTGACAAGAGGTTGGGTCTTTTTGTAGAGCCCTCCTCACTGAAAGAAACCCAAAATTCAGAGATACCACGAGCTAAAAGTTTTCACACTTCAGGAAAACACAAAGTTTCTGAGTTAGAAACATATCTGCATGGGAAGAATCTGAAAGTAGCCTGTTGCCCAGTGGTGTGGAAATGCGTGTGGTGGACAAACTGCACTCAGCATCTGTGGATGAGGCAGCTGCTGTGCCTGGCATGCACACAGGTGCTACTGAGGCCTCAGCTGCTCACAGTTCCAGGAACTGAAGGAAGAGGCAGCCAGAAGGAGCAAAGAAAACACAGATTGAATAATCAGGAAAAGAAGATAAACTGTGCTAAGTGGCAGCTGGTCTTTAGAAAACAGGCTGTGTAAATACCCCAAGGGCCTTGTGCATCATCCCTGGGAAGCTAGTCCCCAGAGGGGGACTCAGCTGGATCACCACGCCACTCCACACTGGAGGTATGTTTACTTCTGCACAGTCTTCAGTGTTTCCTGTGAGAACATTCCCTTGCTCATAATCAGTATCTGCTGACCTTTCAACAAGCAGTGTTTCCCTTCTGTGTCTATACACATCTGTCTGTGCCAGAAAAAGCCTCCAAATAAATTATTTACTGCTCATCTTCTTCTGAAGGCAAAGGTGCAGTCCAGTAAAAAGTCCCACTTTTTACAGTGTTAAGGGGAGAGACCAGCAACCCAGTAACAGGATTGTGGATTTTGTCTTCAATGCATAGGTGACATGCAGTATAGTTTCTCTACCTGTATATATTGGAAGCAGTTTGTAGGCAAAACTTGCCTGGAATAATTTTCCACATCATATATACTGACAGCTCTACTGGTGCTTTTGCAGTGGTAGGGATGGGTGGCTTTTAGACCTGGAATGCAGCTTGCCCGCAGTGTTTCAGTGCTGGCTGTTAATGTTGCCTCTGGCTGTAATTGTGCAAACCATCCTTCAACAAATATTTGACAAAAGGTATCACCAGTTTGTGCTTCTATTACCTATAGGTCCATTTTGTGTCTCCTATATCCCTTTCTTTTTCTGTTCATCCCTTGCTGTGTTTCTCTCCTCTCTCTCTGACCTTCCCATGGCTCTCCAGAAATGTGCTTTGTAACGTTTGTTCCCTGCAATTCATTTGTACTGGTGGACTTGCCAGGCCTGGAGGCGCACAGAAGTTTTGGCACTGGCTTTGATGTGATCTTCAGTGATCTTGGTGAAGGAACTGACCCCACCTGGAGCTGTGGGTTTCCTTATAGGGCTCTACAGAGGCCCCACAGAGCAGGGGTGACCCAAGGAGAGGGACAGCTGAAATGATTTACTATAAACAGTTTCTTTGTCTAAGCTGAGGTTTGGATCAGAAGAGCAGTGCTGTCAAAGCAGCACTTTGGTGCCCTCTGGCCCTTCTTGGCACTTGGGCAGTAGCTGTTGGAGCAGTGAAACATTCAGTCCTGCACCATCCAAACCTTTGGTCTCCCTTCCACGGTCCCTAGGCTGTGGTTTCCACCCACCTCTTCCATGCTTTTGGTACTTGTCATCACCCAATACCTGGCTCAGCAAAGGAGCTATCTGGTGGAAAACTTTCCGTGACTGACTTATGCTAGGTAATTAATAAACGAGAGGCAAGTCCACACCAATGGCCTGTCAAGCATATGGCAGTGCTATAGGCAAGCTGTGCTTGATGCACCACACACCAGACAACATCCCTGCTCTAAGAAACTGTCAGCTTGATTTAGAAGCGAAAAATGGGAGGAAGAAGAGAAGAGATGTGCCCCATGGCAGGGATCTGCCCTCTTCCCAGAGCACACATGTTACCTGGAGTGTTTACTTCATGCAGGCGAAAGGAGCTGTTTCATGTTTTCATGCTGGGGGTTAGCTGTTGTCTTTACTCTGCAGGCAAGCAGCAGGTAGTAGGAACAAACCAGGGAGTGGAAAAGTAGTGTAAAGAATTAACTTGCACATGCATGAAAGCTGAAAGGAATTAAACGCATGGTGACTCCTGGAATCTACTTCTGAACTTACTGTTCCACTCCTTAGTCCTCTATCTAAGATCCATACAGCGTCAGTTAAGGATCTGCGTCATCCCTTTATTTATTGGCTGTTCATGGTGCCCACAGACTGCTAATGAGAACAGATAATTATTTGCATTTACTGTGGTATTAGGGAACTTGTGCTGTGTATCAGAATCTAATTCTTCTAGGAATACAAACAAACAGAAAACAGAAAACAGAAGCACAGAAAAAAAAAAACCAAACAGCAACAAAAACCCACCAAAATTTCTTTCAGTCTAAGAATATTAAAAAAAAAAAAAAAGCTGGAAAGAAGAAAGCATTATCACTTCCTTTTCATGTATGGGAACTAGAGCATTAAGAGATCAAATAACTTGCTTAAAGTCATAGAGAGGGTGGGCCAGGAAATGAACCCAATCCATCACTAGCCTTTGCTTGCAATCCCATCTCTTCTTTAAACAAGGACTCTGGTACACCTGTGCAGGGAATGTGGTCATATAGCTACCAGGCAGTAGTCTGAATGGGAGCATAAAACTCCCAGTTTAGAATGTAGGTTAAATTGTAGTTTTTACAAGGGGTAAGAACTAATGCTGCTAATGACTGGCTACTCAATTCCACAGATCCATGAGAAGGCTCAGATTATACTCACTTGCACCTGCAACTCGCTTAAATATGTCAATTTACAGAATGTGCTATCACCTAAATACTAACAACAGTGTTTTAGGACAAAAAAGCAGGGAAACGAAAGACTTGGAACAAAAATCTGTTTTGAGCTGCCTATTTTTCAATGAAGACTGTCTTGAATATCCTCTTGAAGAAAGCCTGTCTGGAAGTTGCTGAGGGATGGAAAAGACAGCTTGTTTTTCCAGAAGCTGAAGTGGTTGCAGCCACTTGTGTTGCAGGTGAGCAGTGGGCATGTGGCTGGTGGCTCCTGTGAGTCCATCAATTTGCCACTGTCATCACAGCTGCTGGAGATCCATTCCTGTATCCTGCCCTCTGTAAACAGCAGCTCATAACCACAAAGCATCAGGCGTCTCTGGTCCAGCATCAGCTCAGGGAGCCAGAGAGCTGCTTGCTGAAAGCTGCTTTCTGTTTGCTTGTAGACATGTCAATATTTACTGAGTGAGGCTCCACTTTTGCCCAGCTGGAGCATGACAGCTTTGCCACTCTTGCACGCAGTGGCCCTATCTCCCAGCATTAACATCAGGAGGTGATGAGTGACCAAGCTGGCCTGATAAATGGGAAGAGATCTGCAAACAGAAAACAGCAAACACTTCCTGGGGGGCTCAGGACACCTGCTGAGAAAGATGTTCTTTTTTTTCAAGGATCAGGTAGCTTCTGATGCTGTATCAGGTGAGACACGGGAAAGGTGTTGTTGGAGGTGTTGGGTGCTGGGGAAGGCCCAGCTGTGAGCAGGGGTACACGGTGAGCTGTTAAGGTGCTCTCATGAGGAAGACACGGTGCCACCTCAAAGCTGGGCTTTCAGCAGAGCCCTGTGAGTGCAATGCGGAGGGGAAATGGCAGTCCAAGAGGGGCACCAGCAAGACTGACCCCCTTTCCTGTTTCTGATGGAAATAGGGAAGGCAGGATGCTGAATGCACTAGCAGGGAAGATGCTGTCAGGGGCTGGAAGGTGCTGAGCTCTGCTGCACAGTTACAGCTGCAGTTCCTCAGTTATCAGATGTGTTTGAGTGCTCTATTATATACAAATAAAAATCAAGAGGCCAGTTTCTGGCATTTAGTGTTCAAGCTTAATTCTCTGTGATTTCACAGCCATTTGCAGATACTTTAGAGGTAGACACATTACAACTAATGGTTAGAATTTGGCTGGAGCTTACTGGCATGGTCTGCTCTGCATTAGGTGGACAATAGCTCCCAGTGGTGGGCACTGGCAGAAGGGAGGGATTAATAAACAGTAGAAAAGGCTTAGAGACCAAGGGAGAATATTCTGAAAAGGATAAGCTGTTCAGTCTGGGATTCTTCTAGGTTAGTTTTTTTTCATCCTTCTCCATCAGGACCATAGGGGGAAAAAAATTAATTACTGAAAACTGGGCCTTTTTGTACAGTTTAAGTGATAGGATGGCACTACAAGTTCTCCAGATTTGGCTGAGACACCTTCAAAAATCCCTAAGAGATGTCACTGTTGGTGCCAGCATTTCCCTGAGGATTTAGGAAACTAGAGGGTCAGCAAGGAGGATATGAGGAAAGGGAGTCCAGACATGCTATAGAATCATAGAATCATTTATATTGGGAAAAACCTCTAAGATCACTGAGACCACCTGTTAACCCAGCACTGCCAAGTTCACCACTGAATGGAAACAGCAGAGTACTGAATGAGGGAGGCGACAATAGATCAAGTATTGAAAGAAAAGCTATAAACAGTGAAAGGGAGACAGGAAAAAATTATACAGAAGTTGGGAATAATGTAGTTTGTGCACTAAGTGAAAAATGGGAGTTTTGGCAGCTGAACTGTGTATACAGCAAAGCAGTGTCAGTAGCATTTTCTGTCTTTTCTAATGCCACACTTTGCATCATGGCTGGTTTAACGTGGTGTGGGACTGATGACCCAGAGGTTCAGATTTCCTTTCCCGTTATGGATTTGACATTTCACCTCAGGGGGCCCAGCATCCCACAGTGATCGTGGGGGATCATTTAAATGAATTTTCACAGAAAGGATATGAAACAAGCTACCACACCAGAAAAGAGTACCAGCAGAGCCACATTCAGTATTGTTATTCAGAGAGAAGTGCCAGGCTGCAAGGATCCCAGCCCTGCTACCCTGATCTAAAAGAGCCTGGGGCAGGCAGCAGCTGCACTGGGCTGCCTCCCAGAAGCAGGGTGGACAAGATCAGCCAACATCTGTTCCCCTTTAATCTCTTATTCCTTTATGTTTTGGTGTAGTGCTTTTGTGCGTAATAAGTTGCATGCTCTGGCACATCCCCAGCCACTGTCCTGGATGGTGGTTCCTCAGGCAAGCAGTGCTGCTGGAACTCCAAGGTTGGGATGTGTTAGGAGGTGCTGCAGGCTACAGACTCCAGTGTGTTTCTGATGGCCCAGCTCCTTTTGTCCCTCTGAACTTGGCAGGATTCCTGGGGCTCATCAGACCCCATCGGGAAGAGGCTGAACCATGAAAGGTGGTTCCCCTTCATGTCACTGCTTCCAGTTGTTTTGATTACAAGGGGTGCAAGTCAGGAGGACAGTGTCCAGGGCTTCCTTTCATCCACACCCTGTTAGACAATGTCTGCAAGGAGAGCGCCTGCACCTGCAAGGTCCACTCGCCTGGAGCCACCGATGCTTTTTGCCTCACGCAGATGCCACTGAACACACTTAGTTGCTTTAGGAGAAATGGAAAGGCGAATAATGTACTGACAGTCTTCCTCAAAGGCCTCGTGCTTTCTCAGCTTCCACTGTCGCTTCAGGAAGTTTACTGGGACTCTGGTATGAGAGCTAAGGATGGTTTATTGATGAGAAAAGTGGTCACAGATATTCTGTGGTGTATTTCTCCATTTAACCTGAAGCTGAAGGCACTCACAAAGCAGCATCCAGGGCAGCAGCCTGGAGGATGACAGCTCCTTGTGAAACAGAGGGTTTAGACAGTCTTTAGGAGGAGACGCTCTTTTCTCTCCAAGCAATGTATGAAATTCCAGATAATTTCCTTCTGCCTTGGTGTTTGATGGTGTGCCTGCAATTCCTCCCTGTTGGGAAGCACATAAAGATTAATTGCCTTCCACCTCCGAGCCTTTTGACACACGTGGGCTGGGATCCTTACAAATGTTTGTCATCCAGGAAATCACAAGCAAGAAGAACACACACAGCACTGAACTGAGCTGAAGTAGTGAGGCGCTAGTGTCTGCATGACTGCGCACTGCAGTCTGGAGTAGTAGTGATGGAAGTATTGCACATGGAAGAGCAGTTCAGATGGTAAAGGGATGTCAGGAATACACAGTGGGACAGTATTGGAGGGTAGTGAACCTAGAGCAGCTCCAAAGGATTGTGAAATTACCCTTCTCCATGTCCAGCCCTAAGACAAAGCTGGCTGGATCTATAATCCCAAAACTCAGAGCAAGGGAGGATGAATAAAGCATGAGGCCCTAAGCAGAGGGAGCTGCTGGTTCCAAATTTACCAAACTTTCCAAACTAACATCCCTCAGGCCAGCATGTCTGCTCGGGTGGATGTGTTTTCCTCTTGAAGTCAGAAGGGGAAAGAGATCAAGAAAAGACCTGGAAAGCTGAGCTGCTTGCCCTGCTCTGCTGGTTTTGGCAGGGATAGAGGTAATTTTCTTCATAGTAACTAGTATGGGGCTATGTTTTGGATTTGTGATGGAAATGGTGTTGATAACACTGGGATGTTTTCTTCATTGCTGATCAGTGCACAGCATCAAGGCCCTTCCTGATCCTCCCCAGCAATGGGGCTGGGGGTGCACACAAAGATGGACAGGGACACAGCCAGGACAGCTGACCCCAATTGACCAAAGGCACGTTCCACACCACACAGCAGTGTGCTTAGTATATAAAGCTGGGAGAGAAGGAGGAAATGGATACACTGGAGTTGCTGTGTTTTACCTTCCCAAAGCACCATTACCCGTGATGGAGCCCTGCCTTCCTGGAGATGGCTGAGCATGGTCTTGCCCATGGGAAATAGCAAAATTCATTCCTTGTTTTGCTTTGCTTGTGGGTGTGGCTTTTTCTTTCCCTGTTAAACTGTCCTTATCAACCCACAAGGTTTCTCTCCCATATGAAGTTGAACCATGATACCTGCTCCCACATCCAAGAGGCAGGAGCCAGTGGTGGCTGTGACCTGTTGGTAATACACCAGTGGATGTTTGGGCACCTTTTCCTGTCCCCCTCTCTGGGAGGAGGATGCTGGACTTCCTCACACCTCTTCCTTTGGGTTCAACACAGCAGGGCGGGTTGTCATGGCTGGGCAGCACATACAGCTATGGAAGCTGTTGCTGTTCCACAGGTGAAACAAGGGCTCAACCCTTTGTTTTTTTCTTGCATGCTCATGACAGCTTCATTTTCCAGAAGCCAGTGAAAACAGAATATATATCAAGTGAACCTCTCTGATTGCTTCTCCCAGGAAAACAGCCTGTGGGCAAGGACCCTACAAAGCCAGGAAGGAACTGCCAGGAAAAACAAAACAGTCTCTTAGCAGTGACTTCCCCTCCAGCTAGGGAAACCTCTGCCATGTCTTCCATAACAGAACAGCTTGTGTCTCCCTCTTCATGTCACGGCACAGATCAGGTACTTGGATGCCAGACACATTTTGTATGTTGCTTTGCAAGAGTAGAATGTAAGAGTAGGAGAAACAAACACAGAGCAATGAACACTTCAGTACTGGTTGTTCCTGTCTGCTTCTCATCCTCCACTGAGAGATAGCCAGTTTGGGAACCTGCAGACGATGCTGATAAAGAACAGATGGGGCTTTAACTTACCAGAAAGGCCATGGGTTAGTACTCTCTATTGGAAAATCACTTTGCTTTTTTTCTTTTTTTTTCCCCTTACAATTGCTTCTAACTTTGCAGGCTAGGGACATGTCATATAGACTTGCGGCTCCCTTGCCATGGAGGCATGAAAGCCTTTTGCGCACAGAGCTGCCCACATCAGCTATCCAAAGGACATAAAGAGAAATTTGTCCTCTTTCCTGGGAATCACTGGTTTCTCAGAACAAGTGAACCCTCACTTGGTTTGCTTTTGCTTAAACAGAGATGCAGGCTTGAATCAGTATTAGAGTCAAAACAAAAGCTGTTTGTTCTTTGATTATTAATCTTTAACAGAAACCTGTAAACAGTGGACTGTGGGAATACTTCTGTACTGGAGACAGTGCATTACATTAGTGCCTCCAGGATTTGAGATACAGGGTGGAGTATTTGAGGGTTGACTTCTCAGTCTCAGGGCAGAAAATATTGCTGCAGACTGTAGGAAAGGTGCCTGGTTAGCTGTGTTTGGAAATAATCTCTGTGAGAGCAGACAATAGATTTTCCCCCTTTTTTTATAGACCTGTCATCACTGATACAGTTCAGGCCCATAATGGTACTTTTAGAAGAATTAGGATTTCCTTTCTTAAATGTGTGATCTAAGAAGGAAAGGAGGCACTGCTGTCTTTTATTGCTTTCTGTTTGGAGGCAATTTAGTTACTTAACCTTGCTTTTCTTCCCAAACTTTTAGGCTGTGTCACACACAGGACATGCCTACCCCAGCATCAGTGTTTAACTGCAGCATAGCAACTGCATATAAACTCCAACAGGGATGAAGTAACAGCAAGACAGACATCCAGGGAGGCCTGTCAAGTCCAGTCAGGGGCTTGAGCAAGCTTGAGCTGCTTGCTGCAGCTCGACTGCTGTTGACATCCTGACTGCTTGGAGTTAGATGAATCTGCCAGTGTGCCATTCCCTTCTCCAATCGCATTTTAAAAAAGAACATCTTGTGGATCCCTCTGCAGAGTCCTGGTATAATGTGCCATTCTGCACATTGGACAGGTTTTCCAGGATTCTCCAGTGGCCTCAAATCACCCTGAGGCTTTTATATCTCTATGCTTTTAAAGATAAGGAATCCCAAATCTATGAAGAAAACTTAGCTCCCCTCCTCACCAGAAAAATAGTTCTCCAGAATCAGAGAATATGGTGATATGTGCCACGGACTGACTCCAAGGGCTCAAACACTGGCATGGGAAAGTGGAAAAGGAGCTCTCATGTGAAATCAGTGTTGCTTTAGAGAAACATGAAATATGTCACAGGCTGGCTTTACCCACTAAAAATCACCTCCTGACAGTCAAGTACACTATGAGCTGCTCTACTTGACCAAGAATTTCTGTTCCTGGCCCATACTNAGAAAATCAGAATATGAATATCTCCCATTCCCAGCCAGTATCTTACACGACGGAAAAATACAACAGAAAAACTACACACATTTTCCTTGCTTCATTTCCACCTATAACTCATAGTTCTCTCTTCCTTTATTATGCTGAATAATTTATTCCTTCAAATACTTGGAGGCCAGGATTCTGCTCCTAATCAAACTAGACTTAGGTTAAAACTAGATTTTGCTTTTGTAAAGTTTTTCTGTGTAGTATCTCCAGCCTCCTAATAATTTGGTTGCTGTTCTTTGATCTGCTTCTCATTTGTCATAATTTTTCTGGTAAATTGGATTCCTTGAAACAAGCACAATATTCCATCAAGTGCAATATTCCAGACATAGGAGCCCTGTATGCCCCATTGTGTGTGCAATGTTGCCCTCAGGTGGTTACTCCAAAGAGAAAATGCAGCCTTTTAAAAAGCCTTTGATATTATTTCAAGACAAACTTTTAAGGACACAGGATCTGTAGAAAGGGTAAGTCTGTGCTCTCAACTGATGCCTTTTAAGCAGAAACCAGGAGTACGCTGGCTTTTTCTGATCCTTATTCAGTTCCCTGCACTTTAAGTGTATTTCCTCATGTGGGTGTTTCTGTGCTTAATGAACAGCAGGAAGAAGCACAGCTTTGGTGAAATACAAAGCTGAAAGGGAATCCTAAAACAAGATGTACAAGAACTGAGAGACTTTCACTATCAACAGCTTTATTAATTCTAATTTTATCCCTAGAGCTTCTTGTCTTGGTCACACTTTCCAGCAATTCTTTTTGTCTCAAAACTCTATGTATCATAGTATCAGATTTCCATTCTTTATTGCACCAGATGTTGTGTAATTCCTAGATTATAATTCATATAAAGTCATAGAAGGTGACAAGAGACTTTGCTGAACATCTAATTGGAAATTCATCATGCTGTCTCTCCCCTGACTCAGCTTTTCACAAAGCTAAACCATGGTGTTTACTCTTTCCCTTCTCCCATTGATTATGGTACCATTTTTTTCCCCCAGCCTTTTCTCTTCCTTTCTGCCCCTTTGTTATGGAAGTAATAATGCCTATCACTGATGTCAAAGTAGAGATTTCAAGGTGTAGACACTGCTGATTTGTTTAGAGATTCTTGTTGTAGTTTATACATTCCTGACCAGTTTAATAGATGAACATTTGTTCTGGTTTTATTTTGCTCCACACTGAGCTTCCTCTTTCCACACTGCACTATTCTCCATAGAGGTGCCCAGAGCTTTTTCCACAGATCAACTCTAACTCTGAATTTTTAAAATTAAATATTAGGTAACTGAAACACATTTTTCCAGCCCGCCTTAACTTATACTGGCACACAGAGTGTTCCATCTGCCATCACTTTGTCCCACTTATCTAACTTTTGGTTCATTCCCACTGAATGCAAATGCCAGAATCTCACTTGGTTTAAAAGGAGTGACATTTACTAGGGCCTATGAAAGGTTTTACCAGTCACTCTTATCTTACATGGATTCAGCCACCTCACTGAATGCTTCATCCTTTGGATATTGCACAGAAGTAAGCTCTAAGCTCTCTAATGGCACTGAAGATTTTTGCCAGTGAAACCAAAAGAACTGGATCATTCTTGGCTACTGTGTCTCAGCTCTGATCATGGGAGTTGCCTTGCAAATCCCATCAATCCCTAACTGCTAAGAAATGGATGCTTTCTTCTGCACTTTCTTTCACAACCTCACTTTAGCTCCTTGCTTCCCACAGAACCAATGCTTCTACAATCACTTGGTGTGTCTGTAGGTGTGTCCTCCTAGTAATGTCTTGATCTGTTTGCCAGTTTCAACAACTTCAGCAAGCAGAGATTTCAAAAATAGTTCTGAAAGGTGTTTCTACATGTTTCATGAAAACTGATGGCTTTGGGAGGTGCAGGGGGAATTTTATAAACACACCTAGAGAGAACAAAGTCTTAGAGCAACTCAGTTAGAAAGTTTTGTGTTTGCACTTGCAAAATACAAAGTCTTTGTGTTTGCAAATAGAAGCTGCATTTTGCAAATACATGTAGAAAATGAGGCTTCATTAATTCCTCTGTTTGTGGAACTGATTATTAATCTTTGGCAAGGATTCATCCAGCCAGCTGTTGCCAAGTTTTCTTAAGAGGCACTTGCTTTATCCTTGTATCTTTTTGGAAGGGCCAGTTAGTTATTTATACTGGGATTTGACTTAGCTAAGTCTTTGCAAGAATGCTGAAAAGATGAAGGGAGAAAAAATATGCTTACAGACTTGTTGATAGAGTATTGTTTACCATATTCAGACAGATATGTTGAAAAACAATTCCTACCTATTTTTCCAGCTGTATTTTAGGTTCTCATATAGGCCTCTGTGTCCCTAGTGCTATTTTCTTTAGTTGAAATATCTGCAGTGCTGTTATTACATTATACTCAAACATGCTTGGTTTCCCAGACTAGCTGTTTTTAATGAAAAAGTAAAATCATATCCTTATGTTAGAATTTAAGTTGATTCAGTCTTAATTTTCTTAATGCCTTTGGACCGCAAAAGTTTCTTCAGATTACCGCTGTTGTTGTTGTTGTTGTTATACAATGTAGGCATAACAACTAATAATGGACAGCAGGGCTACCATAGAGAGAATAAATAATTACTCAGAAAGGAGACCACAGAAGCATTTCCAGATAGCTAGTGCAGTTCCCAAAAGAGGAAGAAATAATGCACAGAATCGGAATTTCCACTGAAATGAACAGATCATGAGACCAACTTCTCAAAACACACATCTTCTCTTGTGCATTTCAAGCCTGCAAAGGGAGCTCATGCTCCAGCAGCTCCTTGGCTGACTCCCAAACCAATTGTGGGAGCCCTGTGGGTGTCTAATGCTCAGCTGATATCTCTGCAACACCGTGCTTAGATCTGCGCTTCTCCTTTCCCCTCTGAAGCCCTTCTTTGTAAGGGCCAGTTTTCAGGGAGCTGCCTATGCAGAGCAACAGGTCAGAGAACCTGCCTCTTTCCTGCAGCGCACCTGTCCCTCACTCCCACAAATCCCACTGATCTCACCAAAAGCCACACCAGCAATTTGCCAAGATCAGGATGGAAAAAAGGACCTTGGGATCTGGCCTGTGATAATAGTTACAATAAGAGAATCTTCAGCAGCAGTAATCCCCATTGAGAAGGATGGGAATCATTCTCTGCCACTTGTTTTTTCCCCTCAGCCAAATATGATAATTGCTTTTTTAGGTTTTCTTTTGTAAATTATATAGACTCAGTTATAGACCCTCTTATGCATACTGATTTATCAGAAACCCTTTGTTGAAGACATGGTCTTTGTTTCTGCCACCAATATTTCTGTCATTTTTTCATTACTACAGTAGTGAAAAAATCACCCAGGATATTATTTTCCATAACACATTTGTATCTATACTGCTGCACAGCTCTTAGGACTAGTCCTTCCCTCGAGTTCACTTGACTTTGCATTATGTGGTTTTAATAATTTTTGCTTTCTTTGCAAGATGGTATTTTTACATGGCTTGGAGCAATGGTTGCAGGAGATACATAGTGCCTTACTAAGACAATAAAAATGGCAAAACTGACCAGTGTTTGTTTCTCTACTGATTGGATGGAGTTTCCTTCTATATAAGCAATTTCTTGTGTCCAGGCTGCTGTTCCCCTGGGTTAGCTGGTGCACAAGCCCCCCAAACCTCCACCACATTTCCCAAAATGCCAGCAATGTGTCCAGGCCAAAGGAGGCTCTGCCTGGACACTCCAGGATTGGCACCCTTTGTGTGCAGCATAGCAGGACCCATGTCGTGGAGCACAGACAGGACCTGTACACCCGGCTCTCAGTGCATGGCTGGATGCACACACTGGAACCATCACTAAACCCATCGCTGGGTTTTGCACACCCGTCTCCAAGCCCCAGCTCCTGGTGCCTGCTGCCCGCCTTCCATCACCAATATCCCTGAGATTATCCTTGGGCTATCACTGACCTAAATACACTGGTTTGGACTTGAAAGTTGCCTTTTGTTTTCAGTGATGCTACGTCTCTAAATCCAGCACACCTAACAAACGGCCTGTTTCCGAAACAGCTGTTGTGTAACTCAGCTCCCCACCCCCAGAGATGTTGCCTTCCATTCATTTAGTGGGCTCGGTTTCATTGGGAAGTGCCTGGGGGAACCTCTTAGCTCCCTAATTAGCAACAGAAGGGGCCAGTCCTGGAGGTAGCAGTGAAACATTTGTGAAGTCTCGTGACAATAAGGGAGGCAGAGAAGGGGTCGTTTCCAGCTGGGAAAACATTAACTTTTATTCAACTTGCAGTGCAGAACAGAGGATTGAAGAGAAACTGTTGGCGGGAAGGTACTTGTAGGAATTATGTAGAAATCTGGGCAAGAAAAGAGCATTTGTGAAGGGGGAGGAGGGAATGAGAGAGATTATCCAAGTTGTCCATTGCTTCTGTGTTTATATAAATCTGCCTGAGTTTTATATAAAACACCATGGAGAAACACAGAGGCCCTGTGGGCTGGCTGCTGGTGGAGAGAGGAGTGAGGCATGGCTGCGATCTACTCTTAGATATTTGAGCTGGCTCTTGTTAATAAGATTCAGGAATTAACGGCTTGGAAGTGCTTAGGAGCTCAGTGTTTCCTCTGAGGATGTGATCACTGGGGCTGAGGACAGAGCCTGCCATTCAGCACTGGAGTAGACTTTGGTGCAAAACAAGTCTCCCACCAGCCAGCTGAATGTCCTGTGACCCTACAAGGAAGTGGAACACTTTTCTCATCCATTGATGGTGATGTGCTTGGGGCTATTCCTTAATCCCCAGGACACAGCAACATGTAAGATCTCTGTTTTTTCCCATGCAATTTCATTTCTGGGCAGGGCTTTTTTCATACAGTATCAATTGAGAAGAGTTCTGGGAGTATAGACAGCCTCAGCTTGGACCCATTGGACCTTGGGGATCTTTCCTTTTCAGAAGTTATGCAGGGAAATACATTATTCAGTACCTCTGGACTGTGGGAACAAATATCCAGTGGAGCAAAGGAAAGCCTTGTCAGCCTTAAGGATCTCCCTTAAAAGCAAGAAAAGAAGGTGAAGTTGAAAGATGAAGTGAAATCGTGAGGCAAGCAGGGTCGCAGAACCTGGAGGAGCAGATCTTAAACTTTCAGACAGCACCATGCCCTGCAACATCACTGACCAGCAGCTCACTGGTAGTGGCTGCTCACCAGGTGAGCTCGTCCCTGCTATTCATAAAGATCCCTTGTTACTGAGCACCGTCAGCTCTCTGGTTATATTCTTAAGAGAGTGAACTTGATTTTGTGCCTAAAAAAAAAAAAAAAAGAAAAATTATGCAGCAAAACTTTCAAGCTGTAAGATGAAGAGCAGCACATTACAGCCAGAGTCATAACACCCAGTGAGGGGGCATTGCAAAGACTTCAAAGGTCAAAAAAATAATTTGTGAGTTGCAACAGCATCTCAGCTTATAAAAGAGCTGTGCTCAAAGCCTTTGTGGTCTGCTCTTATTGTGTTTCTGAGCTCATTTCATAACCAGAAATCCATAACCAGCTTTCCTCCTTGTGTCTCAGGTTTTGGTATTAATAGCATTTATGGAGCTTGGATTATGATTATATGCAACTGGAAATGAGAAAGAAGAAAAGTTAAAAAAAAAAATTAAAAAAAAAGAGAAGTGCCTGAACAGAAAAAAAAAAAGTGGAATTATGCATACTGCAAGCTCCTCTCTCCCACGAGCCACTAGCGATCACCCAGCATTCTGCAGAACTCCTGCTTGGCCTTTGAGTGCCTTTTCCAGCAGCAGTGAATGGTCCTGGGAGAGCTGGCAGGTTATGTTGTGTTTGGCTCCTCCTGTACGTATCCAGCTGCTAAACCACCTGAAAAAATACTTTATGTAGTTCCATGTATGCATTTTTTTTTCATTGCTGCAGGGGTGATCCTGCAGATCAGTGACAAGAGCAAGACAAAAACAAAGGAAACATGCTCTCTGTCAGTATGTGATTTGTGCAATGGAAACATATTAAATCCCCTTATAAAATTATACCAGCTGGAAAGAGAATACAGGATGGGAATAACTGAAAGTTGAGGTGGGAATGCAATGATGAGATACCGTATGCCAAATATTATTGCATCTCCTGGTTAATTTGTTCTTCTTCTTGTTGTTGGGGTCTTTCTTCCCATGCCAGGAGAGCAGCTACGCCAGCAAAACCACAGCAGTATGGCAGAGGCAGAAAACTTTCCAGTAGTGCTCCAAAGGAGGCTTTTTTAAAAACACATTTGCTGAGACATATTTCACTAAGGGATCCTGCTCCAGTACAGGGTGATGTTCTGAGACATTTGTGCGGATCCTTTCCTGTGGGATTCCCCCTTCCACATATGGCACATGCATCAAATCCAGTCGAAGGCAGTTTAGCTGACTCCAACAAGCAGTTTCTGCCTGGATTTGTGCATTTTGGCCACTAGAGGTTGCAAGAGAGAGGGAAAAAAAAAAAAAAAAAGTTTTCCACCAGACTGCAGAATCCCAGAGGAGGATTTTCTCTGGGAACCTTTGGTTTTTGTCCACCAGAGCTCCCACAAAACTCCTGCACATTCCTTGGATGTACGTAGATGGGATCCTGACATCTCAGCTATTTCAGATTTATCAATGGCAGCTTGTTGCCTTTTAGACCCAGGGCATTAATGGCCTTAGTGTGATCCCTTAAATCTGAATTTAAAGGTCTTCTGATTCTCAAAATCTTTTAGACAGAGAGCAGCAATCTGTATCTTTTCTCTGCAGCATGAACTAGCTCTTTTGGCTCTTTTCATATTTTTTATAGATCATTTGACTCTGGGATGTTTAAGTCAGACCTTCTTCCCCCAGCCTTTATGCTTTTTTCTAGTCCTGAGTAAGAATTAGAAATTTGCTGTGGTCTCCTGGAAACATCACAGCCTGTTGTACCTAAACTTGGCACCTTACAGGGCCCTCAGCTACCTTCCACATGGGCTGTAATTCTTTCCTCTAGTTGCTAAGAATTCTCTATTCTTCAGCTATAGTATCTCTGCAGTCAGGGATGCCATCTTCCCAGAAGCCTCAAGAGAGCTGAACTTTGTTTGGGAAATACAATGCTAAAGCTAAGTAATCCAAAGAGTTTCTGCTTGATAGTGTAGCAATAAGTTAACTTCAACCAGACAAAAGATTTACAAGCTTTTCCTCCTGATGACTCTTTTTAATGGCACAGTGGCTGCATATAAACTCACAGCAGTACAAAACCTAATCATCACAGAGCTCACTGGTGACGGGACTCCAGCTCCTTCATTGATAGGAATCATGTCCTCTGCAGTAAAAGGTAACTATTCCTGGAGTGAAGCACAGAAAAGGCATTGCAACAATTTCATTTCCCTGGCTACATTTTATCTCAGAATTTTGGGGACAGGATTATCAGATCAATATTTTAAACCTTCAAAAATTATTTCACAATCTTGAGCTACTTTTTTTTTTTTTTTTTTTTTTTTTTTTTTAATATCAGTATTTTCAGCTTTATCATCATGTGATGGAAAATGAATGTCTTCAGCCTCTTTATTATGCATAACCACCAGTACACTGAGTTTGTTTACCAGCACTGGAAAAGCAGAAATGTCTCAATTCCAGGATTTTATGGATGGTAAATAGCAGCAAGCCACACAGATGAAAAATGTATTCAACTGTACCTTACAGTGCACATCTTAATATATGGCAGTGGCCTTGGTTGTGTAATTTTGTCAATCCTTGAGTTTGAGAGGCAACCATGTGTCACAGATTTCAAGGTCCCCAATTCAACTGCAAAAAAGAATTACGATATTCACATGCCTTAAAATGTCCTTATTTACACACTTTTTAAAAATCCTAGCACCCTGTAAGAAAGCCCTTCTTCTTCTTCCACCTTAACACTCACTGACTGCAAAGCAGAACCTCAGATTTAGGAATTAGGCAGCACAGATTCCCCTAAGAGCATTCATGGATATAAACCTTTTCCATCTGACGCAGTCTTACAGTTTAATTTTTATGACTGAGGCTCACCATTTCCCTGTCCTCTCTATAGATGGAGACAGCAAAGTGTTCTAAGAGAAAGCACCAAAATTAATAAAATTGTTTCAAGTTTCCTTATTTTGGATACAAATGTATCACACACATGAAATGTGTCCGTCTAGCCCAGTCCCTGCTTCTGCCAGGGGCCAAAAGGGGAAGCTCAAGAATCATTTCAGAAGAGACCCTGACCATGGTGGCGATTTCCTGGATATTCCCACTCTCCAATAGTGGAAAGCCAGCAAAGATTCCTTGTGGATTTCTCGCTGGCACCAGGCGCTGCTGTGTAACATCCCTGGCTTCCCTGGCAGTTTCCACCCCTCAGTGCTGCCCATGGGGCCATGTAGGACCCCTCCTCAGGTCCATGGTTTGGGGTCAAATCCCAGCTCCCCCAGCTGGTGTGGCCTGGGGAAATGGAACAAAGCAGCGAGGTTTAGTTGCCATAAGAGCCAGAGCACAGGTGCCAGGCTGGAAGCGCAGCCCTTGACTGCAGCAGCAACTGGTCAGGAGTGAGAGCACAACCAAGCCCTGTGGCAGAGGTGAGTAATGAAACCTCCACCCTGGGCACACCTGTTCTGACCTCATAAAGCAATCCAATCCAATCCAATCCAATCCAATCCAATCCAATCCAATCCAATCCAATCCAATCCAATCCAATCCAATCCAATCCAATCCAGTCGGATTACAGAATCATCCAGGTGGGTTCTAAACATCTCCAGAGAGGGAAACCCCCATGACCTCCCTTGTTCCAGTGCTCTGCCACCCCTCACAGCCTCATTCTGTTGTGGAGTTGCCCCCATGGGGATGGCCAGCCCTCTGGGAATCCCCTCTGTACCTGGCTGTCTTTGCTGTAGCCACGGACTCCTGGCCAGGTTCTGGCAGCTGAGGAGGAATGGCTGGGACTCTGAGGAGCATCACCTGTGGTCCTGCAATGCACTGCACCGCCACACCAGAACCACATACTGCTCCAAGTTTTACAGCCAACAAGGGCTGTAGTGGTTTGACCTTGGCTGGGTGCCAGGGGTCCAAATTGTGTAAAAGTGTGTGCGTATGTAGAAAGGAGGAATGTACTGTGGGGCAAAATTATCTGTACATAATTCCTTCTCAAAGAAGGAGTAGCTTGTCCCTTCACTGTACCAGAACTTACCTCAGCTGTGGTGCATTCCTTTCAGTAGAAACCTAGTACCCTTCCTAGCATTGCCTCTTCTTACATCCCAAAACACTGAATTTTGTCTCTTGGTGCTCCTCAAAGATCAGTCCAATCTGTCACACATCAGAAAGGGAGACATGTCAGGGAATTATTGAGGATTTTTGAAAATCACTTTGTTGCAACCCTTGTAAGCTCATTGCAACTCTCCTCACCTGCAGCACGTGGTACCTGACCCCTTGTAATCAGTCATGACCTTATTATGACTTTGCCAAAAAATTGCTTCAAGGAGAAGGGAGAGAAAAGAAATATCAGGGTTTTCTCTACTGAATTACTGTGATTGTCCTTCTGGTAAGGAGACTGCAAATTGGAAGGTTGCGTTTCTTATCTGCTTACAGCCTGGAGAGGGGAGAGAAGGTTTTAATATCAACCCTCTCTGTCTTTTTCACATTGATTTGGGAACTGGCTAATCAGTTAGGAAATACTTCAGTGACACAGCATGTCACAGACATGGGAGATGAAAAATGTGCCCAAGTAACCCCATTGAAAGGACTTGCAGAAAAAGAGCCAGCTCTATCTCAAAGCAATAAACCTTTTTTCTTTTATTTTATTTTCTTTTTTTTTTTTTTTTCATTTCAGTTACTTGAATTGGGTTTTTTTGGTTTTTTTTGGTTTTTTTTTTTTTTTTCAGTTTTATTGCTGTGTCTCTGGGTTTCTGAGACTTTCTGTGTTTTAAGACACTGAGAAAATATCTGGGTCAGAAGACCAGTCCTAGATTTGTTATATCACAATGCCAGATGCAGTAAAAATCCCTGAAATTAGAAGCAAAAAAAGAAAACAACCCCACTCATCAGATAAAGCAAAAATTTGATTTATAATCTTCTTCTACAGAAGGCTTCTCTCCTATATGTGCAATCAATTATTCAAATAACTTGTTGACAATTTATATAATTATTTCTAATTATTCTTGATTAGAGTCCTCGGATTATGTGATTACATCTTGATGTATGCATCATAAATGCAGAAGGTACAGACTAGATGAGAAGGAAATACAATTTTATTTTTCAATTTACTTATTTTTACTAGATAAAAGGACTCAGAAATTTTAATTTCCATGATCCTAAACAGAGGCTCTCCTGCCTAATCTTTAATTATATTTTTTTTTTCTAAGTTAAGTAGTAGAACTTCTTCAGTTATGGAAGCAAAATTCACTGTGTTTTTTAATATTTAGGAGGGCTAAAAACCACAGTAGAGTTGTGTGATTGACATGCCAATAATGCGAGCATGTATGTTGTCTTTCTACAAAATCACATCTGTAGCGGTAAGAGAGATGCGGGTTGTTCTTAGGAGAATATAACCATTGGAAAAACAGTGTTTAATTCAAAAATTTAGTTTGTTAATTTCTCTTACGATTCAAATTTAAAATTCATGTTTTCTTCTACAGTAAGTTCAACTCTGTTCTTATGATTGCTTAGCATGTTACAATTGCACTGGTGCTTAGAAGCTTTTAAAATGTATCAGATAAGCAGCTGAACTGGAGGCATCAATTCAGCTGGGCATGCAAGTGTGATAGAGTGGAGATTGCCAGC
>VWZN01010780.1:181571-201448 GCA_013396955.1 Regulus satrapa | reverse complement strand
GTGGGTGGGCAGGAAGGGGCAGGTGGGACCTTGCTCTGGAGGCTGCCAATCCCTGGCCCACTGCAGGCTATGCTCCACGCCTGCCTCTGGAGCTCCAATCTAGCCCCAGAGTGGCCAGGTGACAGCAAGTCCCACCTGGGGGAATGGCCCAGCAAAGCCAAAGGGTGCTTAAACCGAGGCATGAGGCAAGCAGCAGTCTTGGTCCTGCCTCCTCTTGGAACTTCTCTGAGCTGAGCACTGCTGGAATGAGGAGTGGTAGCTGTACTTGTTCTTTTCTTTATTTTTTCTGTCTTTCTCTTCCTTCTAATTCCTTCTTATTGGAGTTTTTAGTAATTCAAAAAGTCAGACAGGCTTGTTGTTTGCTAAGTTGAATGGACTACATCAATACTTTGTGAAATGTTTGATGTTGGTTGAATGCTGCTCTATAGCTTTTGCTGAAGTTTTCTGATTTTCTAAAGTTGCCAGTAGTTTTTTGCTGTTTTGATCTCTCGAGAGGATTGCCAGTATTTCTCCCCTGCATTTAAGCCAGACTACATAATAAAACATAAGCCTTTTCAAGAGCCTCACTGAGCAATTGTTTTGAGGGCCTTACAGCAACCTAAGCAAAGCAGATTCTGAGGAAGCTCTGTCTAGTGAGCCAGATTTAACTTGATCTCATTGCTTCTATGTATCTTCCACAATTGAGCAGATTGATTGCACTGAAATATCTTCCTTTTAAAACTATTCTGTTTATTCCAGTCCTTTGCTGATGCATTCTACTCATTGATTTTACAGTCATTAGGAAGCTCGAGCCTTCATGGTCACCAGCTGTGTAATAAAGATGAGGGAATTATATCTCACAGTGGCAGACCTTTGTATCTTTGTATGGCCCTGAACAACTGCTGAGTCATAGGAGTTATCGCCAGGTTTTCACAATTATATAAGTACAGCTTCTTGTGCTTGGGCACAAGAGTTTACTGTGACTCAGTAGCAGGCAAGAGCATGGACTGCTGTTGTAACCTCTCTGTCTTGAACCACAGCAGTGTTTTGCTCCATCTGCCTGATATGGTTTCTAATCTTAAGAAACCAAGCCAGCCATGCAGAAGTTGTGAAGACAAAGAAGGGCTGGATCAGCAGGGAATGGGTAAAATGGAGGGACGGGCAGATGGAGAGGAGCTATCAGTGCTAGCAGTTGCAACAGCTCTGAGGGGCTGCCTTACCTGCACTCTCCCCTCTCGTTATTTAACAGGTCTGGAAAACCCCACTGCTTCAAATTGATATTCTGGATTATTTCTCACTGAAATACAGACAACTGCATCCACATGCCTGTGCTTAAACCTTTTTTGTCTCAATGACATCTGAACTCGGAGGCAATTTGGCACTGAGTTTACTCTTGCTTAGTGTCTGGTTCTTAGAAAAGACACTACGGAATATCAAGAGAGATGACAGTTGTTGTCAGCCTGTTGTATACAGTGCCTAGGCTGACATCAAAATTATTCTGTCCTCAAAGAGTGCAAGGATGTGAGTGATTTTGAAACAAAGCTAAAGGAGTGAAGGAGAAAGTGGCATAAAGCTTTCTTATCTCTTTCTGGCTTTGTTTCTCTGTACTTACACCCAGCAGAAATGTCACAACTCGATGCTAGGCTTCGCTAAACAATGGCAGCAAGAAGCAGCTAGGGATATGCTCAAGCAAAGTGATTTCCCCTCTGAACTTGTAGAGCAGAGGGGAAGGCAACTGGCATCAAGGTAATATTTCCTTGTAACATAATCCCAGTTTTTGGGCATTGTTCTGGCAGAGGAGGCCATGCAATTGAACTTGGGATGCAAGTCCAACAGAGCTAGAAGACAGATGCTGCCTCACAGCCATGTCAGCACAGACTGAATGAGATTACATTTTCAGTTAGCTACTATTTGTGGTTTAATAGACACAGGTTTTAGAGATTTTTCATTCCTTACTGCCTCACACATTGCTATGGAATATGACAGTGTATATACATCCTGTGCTACATTCAGACTGGCTATTACTGCTGTAAGCTTTTCCCTCTGGGGTGAAAATCAAAGATGCGGTATCATTAAAGAGCAATTGATACTTTCTGGGTTCACTGCTGCGTCACTTCTAAGTCCATTAAACAGTACATTTGTCATTCTTGTAGTGGATAGACAGTGATAGGATAGACTTTCCATGAAATTGATGTTCTGACTAGCAAGTAGGATTTCCTACTCACCACAATTCCCAAATGTATGATCCTGGAGGAATGTTTGTCTGTGATATGCATTTGCTGGTCGAGTTGAGATCACTTATATGATTAGAAGTGAGAGATTCTAGTGCCAGACTTGTCTGAGTTCAAATCCTATCCTAACACAAAACTGCCATGTAACATGAGGACAGACGAGGAGCTGGAAACTTGACAAAGCTGTTCCTGTGAGAGGTTTCTTCATATATGTATTGCTTGATGACAACACACTGGGAAGAAATTCCCCTGAGTGCAGATTTTTTTTTTTTTTTTTTTTTTTTTAAATGAGGAGGCACAGTTTTAGGCAACCTGTTGCCTCAGCTGCCTGTTAGAGAGGAATAGCTAATTCATTGCTGCACACCTACAAACATCTCAAACTAGGTACTCTTCCTCCTCAGAGGTCTGATCTAGAAAGGATGCTCAGATCACACCATGTGCACAAGCTTTCACACGGAACAGAGCTCCTGCTGGTTCTGTTAACTGCTGCTGGGAGGGTAATGCTGCCTCTTCCCTCACACTGTAATTCAGGCCCCTGATGTTCAGGATATAAGCAGCAGAGATCTGGCTCTGGTCCTTGCCCTTGCCTGCAAGGATTTAAATCACAGGTCCTGCCTCTCAGCTATTACAGGACTTCTGAGCTGATATATTCTGAGCTTTCTGTTCATTATTTGCCAATAAGGTAAAGGAGGCAATCCCCAGTAGCACACAGGGCTGACTTGCAATGAAAGCAGTGCAGTGTTTGTGCACCTGCAGCAGAAGCTTCCCGTGGCCATGGGACATGTGGGAAGGCATTATGAGCTGCGTGTCACGTATCCTTAAGGGCTCCCACTCCAGAGGTTCCAGCCACGGTGATTATATTGGATCTGAAATGGAACACAAAATGCTTACTTAGTACTTCTGTGCCTGGCTGGAAATCCTCAATGACAGCTTTTGAGGATTTTAATGTGATGCATTTCCTACCTTCTTAGTAACAGCCATACCTGATATCTGTCACTAAGAGATAGTTTACAAAAAATACCAACTTTTGAATGTGGTTCAGGTCTGATATGCAAATTGGTCAGATACAGGGCAGGTAGCTTTCCTTACCTGCAGTATCTGACTATTGGCATTTATTTTCTGCAGTTAACTGTTAAACAGCAGCTGTCCACTTCATGAAATGCTAATAAAAGTACAACAGCTCAGTATTTCTCTATCCTGACAGGCCCATTTTAGAGGCACTCACTTAGCAGCTTCTGTGATTCATGCCAAATGGAACTAATTTCCATGACTATTAAGGGTCATTTGAAGAGAGTTACACATAACACAGCACAGGTTTGCAGAGAACACCCTCTGAGAGCTAATTTTTCTGCTGGCTATGGTCTGTACCACAGCAGCACCGTGACCATCTGTGGGTCTCCCTGCATCTGTGTGAACAGAAGCACTGCATAAAACCGAAAAAAAGTTAAGTGAAAAGATCTACTGCCAGGGGGAAACTCTTGTATCTCATGAACAGCTTTCTTCTTTTTAATATGTTAACTCCAACACAAAATTGCATAATGGTAGGAGCCTTTGTTTTGCTCCTTGTAGGACATGGATACATTCCAGATAGAAAAGCCATTTCAGATGCTTGAGGAGGATGAAATGAGAGTCTGCTCAGTCAGTTGGAGTGATTTTGCTCTGAAATTTAAAAATGGCATGATCTGAAGTTGGTTCTGCAAATACCCTAACACTCAGCTATTTTCAAGACAGGACAAAGCATATACATGAAAGAAAAACATTCAGGGCTTCTGGGCTTCATTCTTTGGATAGCACAAAGGGCATCTATCTTTGGGAAGATTCTTGCATAGGGCAGAGTTGTCACTGAGACCTTTATCCTCTAACTGTCCCCAGAGAGATGCAGTGAATGCACAGAAAGGTTGCACTTAGTTAGTAGCAATGTGTGAGGATTCGCAATTTTTGCAGCCTCATTCTTTGGTTTGAGGCGTGCTCTGTGCAGGCTTGAACCTCACCTAGAGGCAAGGCACTCTGTGCATTTAAATGATAAGCAAAACAAGTAAACACAGGCAGAAATGAGGAGGTGATTAGCATCATTAAAGGGGTTTGCAAACTCAGTTTGAACTTTCTGCAATTACTTAATGAAACAAATTCATTCAAGTTTCTGTTAAATCTTTCAGATTGTCTCAATCAAGCCTGAGTGGTGTGAATAAACAGGGGTTAGTTTGGTCACTGCTGTGGTAAAAGAAGGGACAGTGAGTGCTGGTCTGGCACATATGAATTAAAGGGACTTTTAATCCTACAAAGGAGAAGTATGCCCTAGATAACCTCCTGAATTGCCCTCCAGACTTACTATGATGCTATCCCCTGTGGCTTCAGGTCTGCACAGGCCATAGGTTTTTAAGGGCAAATGACATATGGTGTCAGCTTAGCCAGCAAAGGAATTTTTTTCCCTTCAGTGTTTTTCCTGTACTTTGTTCATATTTGTTAAATTCCTCCAGAGCCTCCTGCTTGTTGTAACAGATTTTACCAATGCCAGGTTTTCATTACACGCTTTTCAATAGTTTGCTGCCCAGAGCAATAGCCTGAGCAAGTCTGGGGACTGAAAGGATCTAAAATTAAAACCCTGCAGAGAAACTGCCTTTGTTCTTTCTCAGAGAAATGAAATATGAATATATGTCTAACAGAAACAAAGGAACCTATGCCACAAAGAAATGACAGTGCTCTGTCCCTCTCCAAAAGGACCCAAGAGGACTGGGTGCAGCTCCAGACTGTGAGAGAGACCCAGGCATGGAAAACAAGGTGACCGTGCCTTGCTCTCTGTTCCCTTGCTGACATCGAGCAGAAAGCACTGCTGCCATCTGGAAGATTGGCTTTACTTAGGTTTCTCCTTTCTCTACATTTCAGATACCAAGCATCCCCACAGCATGGATTTCTTAGTGACAGTGATGCACACCCAAGCCAGTAGGCTGCACAAGCTGCTCTTCTGCACAGCAAATAACAGTGCTGTAAGAATCAATCATTTCCACACAATGCTTCTGCTTGTGAAGGCCATTTCTCAGCAGCTTGGCAGAAGGAAAGGGCCTGCAGGAGGGTGGGACCAACCTGTTTTTTAAATTTGGCCTTTGAACTACTTCTCAGAATATCTGTATTTTTGACAGGAAATACCTGCTAGACTCACCTTTCCCCCCTTTCAGCACCCACACATGGCAGGACGCCAGCGTGGGCTGTGACTCTGTGTATGTGGCTCCTCTTCTAAAGACCAGTTTGGTTTTTAAATGAGTTTGAAGTCAAATGAAATGGTAACACCCTTTCACGGAGACACACAAAGGCTCAGGAAAATGATGCTACACAAACTGAGTTACTGACTTTTTTTTTGTTTGTAGACACATTCTGCCTGGTACCCTTATGTGGCAACTGTGATCAGAAAACATCTGGAGTCAGAGCATGCTTTTGATTCTTTATTGCTCAGGAGCTAACAGTCTTAAAATGTTGAGGAACAGCACTTACTAACATTGTTCATCTTGATGCTGCCCCTAGCCTTTAAGGCAGGCCTGTGGAGGTGTGCTGGGATGTGAGCTGAAAAGTACCATACAGTGCAGACAAACTGATGTTTTTATTTGCTTAAGCTTAGACCTTGTGTAAAAGCAATATTAAAATACGTGGTGCTGGATTTGGTGTGAAATAATCCTTCTCAATTTGGCAGGTTTCTTTTTGTCAATTCCCCATAATTTTCCATTGTTGTTTCAGGAAGAGGAAGCATCAGAGTTGGACAGTGGGTGTTTGGAAACTAAAAGTGTCTTAGCAGATCTTGTAGGATTTGAATTGAAGCTCTGGTGAGAAGTGAGGTAGTTTTCTGCCATGGAGCCAAAAAAACCCAAAAAAACCCTGTCAAGAGCTTCATGGTACATTAGGTCGTTAATACTTCATATATTTATTGGCTTTGCACTTTTTCTGCTCATCTCATTTCTACCCATGATGCTGTAGGTTAAAAGTAATTCTGGTTACCTATAGGTTTGCTTATCTGGGAACACCAGCAAATTTGAGGAAAAGAGTTTTACTAGCTGTGTGTAAGTCTAAGACACCTGGCAGAAAATTGGTACCCCCTGCTATGGCAAGTTGAAGAGAGATTGAAATGAGATGAACACTTTATCTAGTTCCAGGGCAAAGAAAAGTGTGTTAAGAGTATCTTTGTGCCATCTGGGAGTACCTGAATACTTCAGCATGCCAGAGAGAGCTGCTGCTATGAGCCATGACATCTTGGGAATTCTTCACATGCATTGCTGCTACAACCAAACTTGTTTATTTTTCTGATGATATAATTTTATAATTCCCTTTTCAGTGTACAAGCATTTCTTTTTGTTATTTGAAAGAAGAAACAGTTTGTTGAAATATTCTTGAGAGAGACTAAATGAGCAGTAAAACCCTGCTCTGTTTCCCTCTGTCCAATTACGGTCAGACCTTTAATGACTGGTACTCTGACATGTAGTAATTATTTTTCTGGGATCTGATCTCATGCTTTTTAAAGACCTGCTATAGCCCAGATAAATAAATAAAAGGATGTGCTGTGGATTTATTCAGACTTTTGTCACTGAGTACTCTAGTGATGGCAGACCAACATACAAATTTCTGATGTGAGCTCCTGTACCTTTGAGCTATGACAGAACTGGTCTTTGGTAATCTCCCAAGTGTTACTCTTGAGTAAGGACTTCCTAACCCAGGAGGATAATATACAGTCTCCCTGGGGCTTGCAGTTACTGTGCACATCGTTTAGGTCATTGGGCAACTGGACTTGAGTTTGATCAACAGGTGCTCCAAAGATCTTTGCCTTGAGCCTCAGAGCTGGGCTAAAATGTTAAAATTGTTTCTTTTGCTACAAATTTCTAGCTATGAAAACAGACAGGCCTAATTATGGGCACATTGCCTGTGAAGTCCGGAAGCCTGTATGCAATTTTGAGGAAAAATATCACTAATTGGGATAAAGAAAGGGATATTAAGTTGATGTGGAGTACATAAATTGTTTCAAATTGTTACCAGACACCTTTGCTGTGGGAGGACGAGGTTCTGCCTCTGGAAAAGGCCATTACTGACTGGATTTTCTGGCCTCTGCATCCAGGGAAGCATGTCTGATGGGCTCTGAACATTTAACACCACAAATTGCTCAAACCTGCTGGCCAGGCTGCAAACAGATCCCCCGGGGCCCTTTGCTGCCATACCTGGGGGCTCTTGAGCACCCATCCAAAACTAAACTGTGATACTTGACTGGCAAGTGATACCTTTTCTTGTCCTTGCAGAGAATTTCCTTCATTGCTTGTAAACTTGTATGGGTACTGTGGGAATGCTAATTTATGTCAGGATGAATCTGTGCTCTTCCTCCTTTGAGTCCTGGCTTTGTTACAAAGTCTGCTTTATTCTAAAGGAGACTTTTGTGTGCAACAGGTGCAGAGTATCAGGTGGGCAGAAGACCAAGAAGGATCACTTGGGTAGTAACTTAAATTAGTGCTTCTCACTTCCAAATCAGAGCTTCTGATTCTCTCATTAATTTCTTTGTTCAATTCCCATACACATTCTAGAAGCTATAATGATAGTAAACCCCTCTCCCACATTATTAACCTAATGAAATGCAAATCAGGCTACAAAAGCTTGGTGGAATTGCAAATAAGCAGTTTTATAGGATAGATGAATAAAACTTATAACAACTGACTTCTGTTTCCTTCTTATAGAAATGGCAGTGGAAGGAATTCCAATTTGTTTGAACTTCTAGTCCTGGCATTTAGTATTAATGTGATGTGTCTGGCCATAGTGTGCCAAAGGCAGCAATATGAATCCCCGACAATACAGACTTTAAGTACTAAAGATCATAATCTTACAATTTTGTTTCTTGTGCTTTTATTTTTAGATTATTCTAATGTATTTTTTACCTATGGTTCACAGGAAGAACAGATAATTTGAAAACATTTTCCTGTAACGCGTACTATTCAGCAGCTGTTCTGAACTTTTCATTTGCCTGCTTAAAGGTAGATAAGCCAAATTCTTCGAAGTGTTCCATCCTTATCAGCATTTTAAGTCTCTACTTTACCTTTTCTTGTATTGCACGTAAGGTTATACTCAAACATTAAATGTAGTTTTCTTTTACTCATTTCTAACTAGGCTCATTCCACCATACATTTTAGTTAAAGAGCTTTCAGAGTTGGAGAAGGCTTAGGACCCCAAAATAATGGGGCTGAAACCTCATGGCAGAGCAAATACCTAGAAGTGGGGTTTTTTCCTCAGATTTTGCTATTTCTTCCACTTTCTTCTTTATTATCCTGCCATCCCCTTTGTACCTATGCTGCAATGTAGAATTCCGCTTATTTTCTTGGATTACTCATTCACTAGAGAGTACTGTGTTTCTTGCCCTGTAACCTGCAGGAATTTTACTTGTGTGAGTGACTTTTATCAAGCCATCAGAAAGAAGGGTGCACATCAAGTAGTTCCATCTATCATACATATACCATAACCATTGTGGCGGCATTAATTCTGACAAGGCATTGCAACAGCAAGAAAACATGAGGCCTTGAGATAAATTTCACCCTTCAGAGTGAAAACTGATGTTTGCTGTACACGTAGGTCAGAGTACAGATCACTGATGAGGTACAGACTTTGACTCATGTGCAGCATTTCCTCAGAAGCACAGATGTACAGACAGAAGTCAGGCTGCCACACGCTGTCTGTTTTGGGTGTCCCATGATATGGGTGAATCCACTGTATTGAGTTAGGACAATGTTTTTGCCAAGTCAGGTGATTGAAAACATGGTATTTTTGAAAGATTAATCTGCTGAGAGTTTGGTACTTAAAGCTGGGGACCAGGCTTTCCAGGATGGTAGCCACAGCTTGAAATGCTATTTTCATTGCCTATATGTTTTGTTTTTTTCCATTAAGCTGCTGCCATAGCCTTACCCATTTCTCTGCTTGTAGATCAGTGGGGTTTTTTTGGGTTTGTCTTTCTTTTTTTTTCTTTTTTTTAAAAAAAAAATTTAATTGAAGTGGTTCAGGACAGTATTCTTGGACTAAAAATCACTGCTTTGGTTTTCTGTAAAGTATTTGCTGTGCTTCTAATTTTTTTTTTCTTTATTTTGAAAGAGCCATCCCTGAAGTTTACAGTATTTGCAACTCTCTAAATTCTGTATCAATATGAACAGAAATGAATGTGCTGATCCTTTGGTTCTTCCTGAGATTTTCCCATTGGTGTAAAGGGCACTTTTTGTTAGAAATTGGTTTGTATGACCAGGTCTTTAACTTATAAGCTTGGCCCTGCAGATACTCTTGGACTGCACTGTTGGTAGAAGTTGAGTTGAGATGCTTTAAGCATTAATAAGCCTTTAAAACAGAGCTCACAGAGCTGGTTCTGCCATAAAAGACATGACCTTTCTGGGAGCTTCAGGACATGTTGGCATGCTGTTGGCAGGCTAGACACGGTCTCTGGGAGTATTATGTTACACCAGCAGTAAAATCTATCTAAGGGCTTACAGCCACATTGGTTCATTAGTGGTTATATCCATAAAAAGGATACATGGTAGGGATTGGAACATGACTCTTTGGTACTGAGCCATGATTTGTGCTTCCATCTTTGTGTTCTCTAGCGTCATGGATGAGTTTTAAACTGCAGGCTGCAGAAGGCTGTGCAAGGCTTGAAGAAAGACATCCCTTCTCTGTCTCAAAATAGGACTTCGTTCAGAGGAAAATTTTGAGACATGGGAGCCTGAAAAGTGGGTTATTGCTATTCAATTATTTCTCTGCCCCCTGATTTCAGACTTCCTGTGCATTGTTTTGATGGCACAATTTCTCTATTGGTTGTGGGGCATCAGGAACAAAGTGATTTGAAGATTTCTTGCAGTGAGCCAAACACTTGTTCTGAGTATTTTTCTTTTGTCCATAATACAGTTCCAAAACCTGGGTTACATTTAGCAGAATCCTCCAAGTGGGCTGGAGTTTTGTGCTGGGACAACAAGTCTAGGCTCTTCAGGAGTTATTTAACCAGGGACAGTCTGTCTCAGCACTTCAGCTACTTTAAAGAGCATGTTTGTGCTGGTTGTAGGCGGGGTAGAGCTCATTTTCTTCCCAGAAGATATGGTTTGCATTTGTGCTGAACACGGGGCTGATAACACAGAGGTGTTTTTGTTATTGTTGAGCAGGGCTTACATAAAGCTGAGGCCTTTTCTGCTTTCTGCACTGCCATGGCTGAGAAAGAACTTGGGTGTGCATGGGATGTTGGAAGGAGACACAGCTGGGACTGGTGACCCCAGCTGACCAAAGGGATATCCCAGCCCATGTGACATCCTCCTCAGGATATAAACCAGGGGGATAGAGGAGGAAGGAGGGCAGACATTGGCAGTGAACGCATTTGTCTTCCCAAGTCATCATCACTCATGATGGGGCCCTGCTCTCCTGGAGATGACTGAACACCTGCCTGCCCATGGGAACTGGTGAATTAATTCCCTGTTTTGTTTTGCCAGTGTGCTTCCCTTTTGCTTTCCCTATTAAACTCTATCTCAATCCATGAGTTCTCCAACTTTTACCTTTCCAATTCTCTGTCCCTGCTGGTGGTGGAGTGAGTGGCTGTGTGGGGCCGGGCTCCTGGCTGGGATTAAACAGCAGTACTGTTGGCAGTACTGTTAACAAAACCCATATGGGAAAGAAAATGGCTTTTCTTCTTTTTGTTTGGTTACTTGGCACCAAAGGGGTTAGCAAAGTCCAAGAGCATAGCACAGCTGATTTTCTGTTGCTCTTACTGGGGTACAGGTGCTTCACTGGGCTCTTTCAGTGCAGCATTGCTTCAATACATGTGGTACTCCATGAGAAATGAGTATTGGTACTCAAAAATTAATAGGGGGTAGGGGAGGGCTCCTTTGTAGGAAACTTCTTGGAAATGTCACCATCTTTGGGATCGGTGTCCTACTTTAATTGATAAAATGTATGTGCTGCCTTGGAGGTGGATTTCCAGTCTGAAAAGGATGTATCCTATGAAAAACATTATAGTATTGTAAGGAAGCATTGTCTGCTTAACTTGAAGGGTGGCCTTTCTAGGGCACGTGATTTTGAATGGAGAGGGGACCCACCCATATCATATCACCATGACCATCTCATTCCACAGGAGCACAAATCCTGCTGTGATCAAAGGCAGGGAAGAGGATAAAATCCTTTCCTTCCCTGTGAATCCATCCAGTGGCAGTGGCCTGCACTGCAGCTGTGATGCTGCAGCTGATTTCTTTCAGCTACTGGGATTGAAATTTTTTTGTCTTCTTATGGAATGCATCTGAATATTTCCAAGCATATGTCTAGAAAAAAAGCATATTTGAAAAGGAAATTTAACATGAAAATAGATGTCAGCAGCTGAATTTAAATTTTGTGTATTTTGCAGGCTAATTGTAGTGATACTGTGCACAGTAAGCAATTATAGTTGCTAATTGTCTGTAAACAGGACTAATATTTTGTTTCCTGCTTCATATGATTATTGTGAAGCTGTATATGTGAAAAGAATATTGAGTTCCTAAATGCTTATTTTTCTTAAGTGTATACTTAATTTTTTGTGAAAATGGACATTAAAATAATAATCAAGTGGAGTAATTGTCTTGCAAAGAGGATGCAAAATATGATAGTGAGGTGCTCTGATATTGTCAAAAAAAAAAAGGGGGGGGGGAGACATACGTAGTTTGGGGATTAAGGTAAAGCTGGTAAAGCTTCTCTTCATGGGAATTGATTCCTTTTCCTTGTTCTGCTCCCATCACTCTGCTGTACCTGAAATTTGTTCAGGTGTTGTATTTGAAACACTGTGGGTCACAGGGCAGCTGCTATTCCTCACCCCAGTGGGACCTGTGCAGTGAAAAGCTGTCTTCCAGGTGCAACATTAAACAGCCCTTACAAAAGCACATGCTACTGAGGCCAGTGCTTATCTGGGAAATTCAGCTTCCTCCCAGCCCCGTTAGTCTTCACCTTTTTGTTGGAGTATTAGCTGCTGCTGAGTGTTCTCATTTCCAAACTACTTGGAACATGAGTCTCCATAGAGCAAATTATTTAGAATTAGACCTGGTAAGAGCTTTTTAGATGCAAATCAGAAGGGAATTTATGTTCATTTGGTTAGGACTCCTGTCTTAACAGAATGTGACAGCAGTCCTGGCAACAGAAAACCAGAATCGCTCTGTCAGTCTCCTGAGAAATGAGAAACCCAGGGTAGTGCCTGCTTTCCCAGATTCCAACTAGAATTTCAATGCAAGTCTACTAGGAAAGAGGGTCATGTTGCTCAAGACCCAGTGGTCTGGCACCAGTGCTGCTCAGGCTCTGCAGAGCCCTGGATGGAGGCACCAGGTGCCTTGGGGAGTGGGAGCCAGGGTACCGGGAGCTGGACACAAGGGACTAATATCTGGGATGTGGGGTTCATAGAAACAAACAGACCAGAGAGAATAAGAAAAGCATTATGTACTGAAACAAGATTCTTTATTTCAGTGCAGTACAAAGAAATGGGAGTTACTTTGCTTTGAATGAAAGTACCAAAACTAAAAAAAACCCGGAGCAGATAAAATGCGTTTGTGTAGTACTAGGAATCCTTGTATATCAAAGCAGTGAAAAATGATCTCCATGATACTGTGGCATTAAAATAAGTGTTTACATTATCTTTAAATTAATGCATCACTCCCTTGATTTATGTTATATCATTGTAACTTAGTTTCCAGTGGTCTCTTACCACTGACAATGCTGTCTTGGCCATCAGCCTTTCAGCCAGTAATTTCCTTACATTTAAAATGCATTGGTGTTACAGAGTGTAACAGAACCAACACCCTGTACCAAGCCAGCTCTCCAAAATGGTTTTCTTTTTTCTTCCAAATGAATGAATTTGATTAATTTTGTTAATTGCAGTGAACTTTGGTTATGAATAGTAGTACTGTAAACAGTGGGCCTAGTTCACAATCAAGTAACATGAACTCAATATATTAAGGTCATGAGAAAGTACTGTTTAAAGACAACAAAAGATTGTTACGTTGTCATCCTGCAGCACAAATGCAGCAGCTTCTCAGGATCAGGCTTTTCCAATTATGACTTGCATTAGGACAGGTCATCTGTTTTCCTAGTAATTGCAGATTTACACGTTCAAAGGTACCAAAGCATACCAACACACTGGTTTGCAGCAGAGTCAATGGCCCTATTTACAGAATCAGGGATAATGTTTATATATATATATATATATATGAACATTAAGTACACAGGTATTGCTGTGAACCAAGCCCATTGTCTAAAGGAAGCACATTTCTTGCCAAATTGTCTTTACACAAGAACATTTTTTACAATGAATTTGAATTGCTGCAGTGAATCTTATTAAAATTATGTGTCTTGCAGCCTGCACTTTGTACCAACACAAAATAAAAAGAATAAACATGCAGTAAAATGTAGCATTGTTTAGAAAATAATGTGTAAAAAAACATTCAGTATTTTATATTAAAGCATTTACACTGCATAGGCATTCATATAAGGATATAGTATAATAAAACTTATCAAATATACAAGCATGCAGCAGTTGCCTTATATTCACAGTTCTAGAAATAACCACACATTGATTTCCTCAAATATAAACTGGATTATCCAAAATAGATTTTGCAGCCACTCTCCTTTGCAGTGGCAAACTATGTTCTCATGTGCATTGCAGATACTGACCTATATAACAGGCCTAAGCTATGCCGCTGTATTGTACACATCTGTGATAAATACTGTGTTTTGGAACAGGAAGGATAATGAGAAGTGATCCATACTTCTCATAGCACAACTTGGAGACTACACAGTGCTTGAATTGAACAAAATAGATACGCATATTAATGGTATTCTCCTTAGAGAGTAATACTGTAACCTTGCCACATATCTAGCTACTGCATAAGCTGGCCATGCAGTTTTCAAAATAAGTTTAGACAGATTTTTCTATTTGATATTTATTCCATCAGAAGAGGTATAGTAGGAAACATATAGTATGTACCCTTTTTGCTCTGCAAACTCTACACAGGACTTTTAGACTGTGTTGGGAAATACAATGCAGTGCCAAAGTCACACTCAGATTTAAAATATGTTTGCAGAGAGAGCTTCTTTCTTCATTTGCTCTTTTGAAGGTGGCGGTGTTATATATGAGCTTTGACCATCTTAACTGTCACAAGATGACAAGTACCCAGGTTAGACCCCCTCTGTGGCCAAATGCCACTTGGAGGATAAAGTTGAGGTCACTTGGCTTTGAAGCTGTCTGTGGTTTTGACTCGCTTGTTATTGCCTAGCTTGGCAGGTTAACCTGGAGTGTGACTCCAGGCCAACAGCAAACAGAATAACTGGAGGCAAGGCTTTAGTTGTGCAAGGTTTGCAAAATTGAGCTCTAGATCCTGATACAGGTTTTGGTTGTGCCAAGGTGCAAATCAGATGAAGGAGTATGACTTTAGGCCCTTGACCTGTCCAGGTATTTTTCCAGTAGTGCCTGCATTCTGCTTTTGCCCTCACTTCCCCTGTCTTCATACATAGTAATCTGTGTGTCTTTGAGCATTGTGTGCATGCACTTCCTTCTTCTGAGCACTTCAGGTAAAGCTAGTGGACGTAACCTTGTAGGATGTTACAGCACCAACAATGCAAGTTGCAGGGATTCATCCTTGTGTACAAAGCAGCAGCAAGGGATTCAGAAACAGCATTCATGAAAGAGCTTGAAATGGAAAAAGGCAGATGAAGCAGAGATGGTGGAAACACTTGCTAATTTGCTAAGTGGAGTGTGGAAAGGGAAGAAAAGTGGGGCAGTGATTGCTGTTCTATTGGGAAAAAAAAAGGGGAAAAAAAAAAGAAGAAAAGTATAATCCTCTCTGGAATGCGTCATTCAGAGAGAAACACTGCCCTTTGTTTTTTTTTAAGAAGTGAGCTTTGGCCCACATGCAGTGTGGGAATGGCAAGGTGAGTAGATGGCTTTGGTGTGTGCTCTCAGAAATGGTGACACTGATGTCCCTCTGTGCTGCAGCCAGAAATCCACTTTTGTAACTTAATATTCTGAGTCTCTTTGTCTGCATATTTGCATTTTCTAGTAAAGGATATGTGGCCCTTTCCAGAAAGCTGCAACATTTCCCGTCAGCCTTATTTAAGAGTAGGACAGCAGTGGAACAAGTAATTGTGCTAGAGATGTTCCAAGCTCTTCTGGCAGATACTAATTTTTCCTTTGAGGACATGTCTCTGTGTTGTATGAGTGTGAGGAGCCTCAAGTCTGTTTCTGGAATCTGATACAAGGACATTTGGAATCTGAGCTGGATGGGGACATTTGAATGCTTTTATTGTATCAACTAGCACTCGGAAAATGGGCTTGCAGCTTTTTTTGGTTGGCTTACTTGCTGCCACAGATGTTGCTTTTCTGCCTTTCTCCAGACTTGTTCAGTAAAATCTCTGTGGTGACATCTGAAGACACAACTGCTCTGAGAAGTGACTGTTTTCAATGATTATTTGGCAGTAAGAGCTGCATAAATATACACAGAATCCTATTTTTTTAGCCTATCTTTTAAGGTGTATATGTTAGAAATGGACATAAGACTGAGTGCTGAAAGCTTTGTACAGCATATCAAACCAGTTCTCTGATTCTTCACTGCATCTCTGCATACTGAGAGCAGCAGTTCAGATGTGTCCATAAAAGTAAGAGTTTTGCTTTAAAAATTCTAGTCTCATTAATTTGAGGTACTGCATTAAACTCTCATTTATTTTCCCAAGTCTCATTTGTTGGAAAAAATGAGAATGCCTTGTGGTTTTGATCCTGATTTCTTGTATATTTTAATATTTATACTAGGTTCATTGGATTCCTCACTGAACATGCTCTTTATTTTTCCTTTTCACAAGGAAAATTCTTTCAGTCTAGTTTAGAAATGTTTTTGAAGAATCTGGAGACTGTTAAAAGCAGATGTCACAACTCTCTCGGCATAGTGAGAAGGAGGAAAAGGAGCTCTCCTGAAAAGTCTGACAGTTTGCCACAAAGAAATTGGTACAAAAGCTGTGAGCCCCAAGTTCCCACAGAGATGCACCAGCTTCTGAGAATTAATAGAAGTCAGATGCATAAGATCTTTGCTTCTTTTAGAAACCTTATCAGCTCTATTTCTAGTAGCAACCTGGCCTATTCCCTCAGAAGAGGAAGCAATGTTACCTGCTTCTTGCTCTTCTCTTACATAGCAAAGAAATTAGTTCAATTCACAAAGACAAGGGGTGTTTGATCTCTCCCCTCTTCGTGTGGAATTTAGCCACACCTTTCAGTCATTGCAAATCTGGCTGTGTGGTAAAGAATTGCTTCTTCTAGAATAAAGTAAGTTCACCAGAAGAAGTATTTATATAATCAGAAGAAGCTCCACCTCATTTAAAGCTTGCAAAACTTCTCCTCACCCCTGCCCTCCATCTTTTTTCCACATTTTGTGTATGTGGCTTTCCAGGTAAAGAATTACATGAGGCACCTGGAATAATGTGCTTGGCCTCCTTTATTATGCTTTCAATATCTCATTAGATGAGGGATCTCTCAAAGGGCAAGAACACGTTGACCAGCCAGTGGTTTTCAGAAACAGCAGGTGACTAAAACCACTTCATTTCCTTTGCTACTCAGGTAATGACAAATGTAAGCCTGGGCTGGGTTGCTGAAGAAGTAGGAGACAGTAAAAGGAAAAGTTAGATGAGAGGAAGCCCTCTGACCTTTAGAAAGAAACAGCTATCACTTCCAGAAGCATTCTGCTTTTTTGTCAAGTTTGAAGCAAAACACTGATTACAGGTACAGTGTCACTTGAAGAAATGCAAATAATCTGTAGTATTGCAGAGTAATTTAAGAGATTATTGTAAAGTAATTGAACATTGAGCAAATCCACTAGAAAATATTTGTTAGTAGGTCAGTCATTAAAATGTTGGTCTACATACTTCCACTTTACATTTTATATGCTGTTTTGCTTAGACACTACATATAGCAGTGCACGCCTTTAATCTTTAACAGAAAGATTCCTTCCCCATTAAAATCCCCATTAAGTGCCTCAAAGTTACATTTGAAACTAATTCTAGCTCCTAAGTGACTTATAAACTTTATACAGTTAGCTCTTCTGGGAGGATTCCTTTTCCTCATTTGAGTGTGTCAAGTCGGATTGCCTGATACTCGTGTGTACTTAGATTTCACCAGATTATCAGTAGTTCAGAATGGTATCTGTCTGATGACTGTATTTGGACATTGAGAGAACAAGCAAACCACAAGCAAATGCTGCATGTGATGTGAAATTTGCAGGCGTGTGCTGTGTTGTCAGTTTTTTTCTGTTATTATTACTAGACCCTTCTAATGTCTAAGGAGGATCCCATTTCAAACAGTGTGCTACTTGGCACCTGCTAAACAAAAATCAATGGGCTTTTATTCATGCTGATTTCTTTCTGCTAAGCATAAGTTCATAGTTGTTAAAGGTTCCTTCCTCATTCTGAAAAAAAATCAGGAGATCATCTTGTATAAAGATGAGCAAGGAGGATGCATAAGAAACACAGGATTTGTAGAGAAAGCAAAAAAAAAAAAAAAAAAAAAAAGGAAGTTCAGAGCTTTTGTGTCAACATCCAGTGCATTAACTCATGCTGATCCAACTTAAATTGCCTCTGGCTTTTTTGCCCCTTCTTCTCTACCCTCACTACATTTTATGCTGTAACAAGAGGGATGGATTTTACTGTATGAGATTCAATGTCCACCATGTGCTCAAGCAACACCATTGTTATACATGTAATTCATATTTCTTATGTTTGTGGCCATGCAGCATAATATAACACAAAATAATCTTCTGGAATGCTGCAGTTGCCAGCCATTTAATGTTCTGTAGCCTGAAATGGCCATTAACCTCCTTTCTGTTCTTAAAGGGAGAATGATCATGGTTATTTTACAGGGTTAAAAGATAACTGAGCCTTTCTGTAAAACTGCAGTGTAGAATTCGTTGTGAACTAAATAGAGCTGACTACATTACTATAGCAGAATAATTTGTAGCCAAAATTGAATTACGCTCTTAAAATCTATTTTTAACAACATTTTCAGAAATAGGCTGCAGTAGCTTGATTTTTGTCCTACAGGTTTTTGAACTGTAGGGAAAAACTGACATTAGCATGTTAATGCAGTTCTATCACATGGATATGGAATACAAATGTGTTTTCATGAAAACCCAGTTTAAGTTACTGTGTTGAACCACTCAGTACAGCTGAAGTCTTCATTCAGATTCTCTGTAAATTCCTGATCGCAAGGTAATTCAAACAAACAATTCTCACAGACTTTTCTTGAAAGCCCATGCAGGGTTAATCTAAACAGGAGGTACAATAGAAAGCTCCACTTTATTATAGGACTGGAATTTATCCGTTGACTTCAGCACCCTCCAGAGCATAAAGCACATGAGTTCTCCTCTTCTTGTCTAAACTATTTTGAACGAGGTCTCTTTTACATGCTAGTTTGGCAAGCTTCTAAGGCATTTGTGCAAAGTGATGATCCAAGAGCAACCTGATTCAATACTGAGAAATTCAGAAATAACATCCAGCAGTAATTAAAGTGAAAAACTACAGCTAAGAAAAGCAATCTCCTACAGTTTCAGTTGAGCTGCTATACCTTGCAGTGTTGGAAGTGGAGCATATTCACTGGTACCTTCAACGCGGGAGGCATCATTGTGAATTTTAAACACATCAAGGATTCGTTCTGGTTTCTTTACATAGATTGCATTGGAATAATGATGACTTAAAAAACCATGAATATATGATAGATGTAGATAGAGAAAGGGTAAGAATGGAAGAAAAAACAGCACCAGAAATTACCATCTGGAAACATACTAAACATTTAATCAGTATATTTGTATTAAAATGAATAGCTAATTTTGAAGACCAGAAAGCTTTTAAGATAACTCAGTGCACTCTATAAGGCCATTCTCAAGAGTCAAGTGTATAATTATTTGAGACAGGGATATTTAGAACTTCAGACTGATGAACTGGACATCTTTACCATCTTGATGAGTGTTGCGTACACTCTTTCCAGTAAGTACATGCTAAAGTCACAAAAAACACTATAAATTTCCTGATTTTTTTCTTAGATTAGGGTTAAGTGGCAGGTTAACAAAACTTAATAAATAAGTTTGTTATACACAAAATAACAGAACTTATTTGTTCAGTTTTTATGTGTGCAAATCTCAACAAAGTAGTAGAATTTAGGTAGCTGACAGTGTAGAAAATAGTGGGTAGGTCTTAAAAATAGCAGCTGGAGGCTTTTCTACTTTTTTCTAAAGCTCTCTTCAGAACCACCACCACCTTGATTTACTGGAACACCTGGCCCTGTACTGGGGAAAACCTAAATCTGTTCCTGTTAGGGTACAGCTATAGCCATTTTGCTGCAGCACATAATCTATGCCTTTCTGGTCTTCAAAGAAGAGGTGAGAATAGCTGTGGATACTAGTTTATGCTTCAGGCAGAAAAAAGTAGCTGGCCCAAAACAACTTAACATGCAAGATCTGGAAAGTAGCCATGGTGTGATATTTGGACTTCAACCTGTGCTTACAGGAATTTCTGTGATTATGGTTTTGATAGCAGCCAGATGTTGGGGGAATTCAGATTTTATACCTTGGCAGGACAGAATAATTCAACTGATTTTAGATTATTTGATAATGAAGCCAGGACTAAATTGTGAAATTTAGTTCTTGA